>CM031240.1:157487520-157643791 GCA_018340775.1 Taxus wallichiana var. yunnanensis | reverse complement strand
TTTTGTTCTAACTATTTCGGTAGAATTCGTTCCTCATTCACATCATGTGCATAACCCAAAAGTAATATATAAAAGAGGACTAAATTTGATTATCATTTTGTCAAACACTTGCCTTGTATCCTCTATTAGAGGCGAAATAGATATCATCATAGGATTTTATGCACATACTGACACCATTGCGGTGCATATCTCTGCAAACTTGAAGGACCTCATTTCGACTCCAAATTTGTATGGAACCATGAATCAAAGGTTTGCAACTCACACGAGTTGGTTCCTCTGCATCTGCCATCCTAAGTCATGAATCCTCAACCAGTAGAAACTCTAGCATACCCTACAAACACTGATAGACTCTCAACAATCTAACATTATTCCTGACAAAGGTTAACAATAACCACGAGATGTTGATGAACAACCATTGAAAATGCATGCGGTACTCATGGTGTAACAAGAGACATTGCACTGCTTTGCGCGCATCAATGACTGCAACTCTTCCTACGGATTCGCAATATTCGGGCTTGCATAGCTTGGAAAAGAGGTAATAAACACAACAACAAAAGAAGGCATGCAAATCTTTGCTGATTTAGGTAAACACTGCACTTTGCATGCTAAAAACACACCAATAAAATAAAAATAAAATATTTAACGTATTAAAAAAATGTCCAAACGGACGTCAAATTTAACATAGTTGAAGAAATGTCCGAAGGACCTTTTCCATAGAAACGCCTTGGCGTAATTAATTTGATATTATTTTAGAAATTTTCATATCTATTAAACCATGATAAAAATTGATTATATTTTAACAATAAACTTATAGTTAGAATTTTCTAACTTTCCATTAATTATTTTGAAAGTTTATGAAGTCATATTAGTTGCATCATGTCTATTTTCCCAATCATTCATAGTTTTCTCGTGCCTCAAATAGACAATACATTAAAATTAATGAAAAAACATTCATTCAGATTTATTTGATTTAAATAGTGCTCATGGTTAAAATTTGATACTCATTTCAACATTTTTGGTATTTTTATACGAAAATATATATATATATATATATATATATATGTATGTATATGTACATATGTATGTATATGTACATATATATATGTATATATACATATGTACATATATATACATATACATATACATATATGTATATATGTATATACATATATATGTATATATGTACACACACACACACACACATATATATACATGTGTATATATGTATATATATATATATATATATATATATATAATATATATATATATATATATATATACATATACATATATATACATGTGTACATATATACACATGTATATATATGTATATGTAGTATATATATATATATATATATATATATATATATATATATATATATATATATATATATATATATATATATATATATATATATATATATATATATATATATATATATATACATGTATACATATATACACATATACATAATGTACAATTTGTAAGTAAGATATTGATGGGGAGTTTGAAAATTGAATATACATTTCAAAAGGTATTTTAATTGATGAAAATTTGTCAAGAATAAATTGTTTGACATGTAACTTGGTTCTTGTCAAATTTAAATTTTGATGGTGATAGTTTTGTGTCAATCATTTGGAAAATGAGTTTTTTTAAGTTTAGTGTCTTGAGTACTTGGTATAAAATCAGATTCAAAAATATTATATTTTGATTATTTTTTAATGTTTTTAGGTCATTAAAACATTAATTTCTGTTTTAAAGATGTACACCATCCACACACTAGATATATTGAACGTAACATATTGCATTATACATCTTGGACACCTACTAACAATCACATAACAAAGGTGCAATAGAAACACCGATAAGATTAGTAAGGTGAAAACATTAATAAACTAAATGGAAAGCAACGACATGTAAAATGAAATGTAAGGAAATGCAAACCAAAATGGAAGTAAGAATTTATGTATAATGAAATTTTATGAAACAAGCTTAAGAAGATTGATTTGAGGATTGCATACATGGTTAACGGATAAAAAATAAAACTTAAAGGAAAGGATGAATTCTTGAAAAGGATTAAGGGTGTCATGCCAATACATTATGTTGAATAATGATCTACATAAAATTTGGATATTAAGAAATTTTCAAGTATTTTCAAATGAGATTTATTTTTAACTTCCAAAAGGCCCAAAGCTGAATTCTATTTTCCCTTGTTTTATTGAACAAAACCTTAGATACATTTTCTAACATAATAAAAGTTCAATAACTTTATAAAACTACATTAATCTCTCATGTATAACATGAAACATGACAATATAGATTCTAAGTCCCCAAACCAATTTTAATACACTCTGATTTTAAATTCTAATTTAATCCCTTCCAATCTTATACCATGTAGCCCCCTCATATCGCCACGTTCCTTAAAAAGAAGGGTTTATGTGGAATACCCACTAAACCACCCCAAATATCACGCCCATTGGAGGCTACAAATTCAATGATTTCTATCCTCCTCTCCCAACACAAATTGTTTTTGACATTCTAGATTGTTGTAGATGCAATTGTCAAAGTAGAAATAAAATGCATGGAGACTCGAGCATTCGACGACTTCATTTGCAACATTCAAAATGGATTGAAAATGAAGGGAGGAAAGATACCCAACATATTAAATTTCTTGACATGTTCATGGTGTAGGGACTATGATGTCCTTGTAGTTTCCATTTCATGAGAGATCTTTTCCCACTATATTTATCTTAATCATTTGTTGCGTATGTATTTATTTATTTATATATAAAGAAAGAGGAGTGAAGATTGAAATGAATTAGATTTTTATTGTGTAAATTGAAAAAACATTTTAATTTTCAATATATCTCTTTCACTAGATAATGTTATAGTGGAACAAGTGGGGATTAACATGTGTTGAACCCGTATTAACTTTACATATCTCTTTCATTTAATATTTTATAAGAGAACAATATATAAAAGAAAGATGCGTGGGGTTGACAAGTAAGACCCTTATTTTATAAAATGAGAGGTATTTGTAACTCTTGCCCTACATATCTCTTTCACTTGGCTAGCATGAGTTGGACCTTTATCACGTAAAATGAGAACTCACACTCTACTTACATGTTTTACTAAATGACATTATGAAAATAAAATATGTAAAAAACAGAGGAGTGGGGACTTCCATAAGTTAGACCTTTATCATGTAAAGGGAGAAGGTACTCATATTTTTCCTATACTTAACCTAAAATGAGAAGGTATTTCTACTTTTAACTCTCATTTTGGCGATCTTTTTCACATGATATGTTAGTGTAGACTAGGATGACTTAAACCTTTATCCATGTTGATAAATTAAATGTCATTAATGTCATGATAAAAGGTATTAGTTGAGATTGAACTTAGGTGGGCAAAGAGAGAGTCCGCTTTATTTAACTCGTGTTGATGAAAAGTTGCAAAAGCCATGGATTTGGGGCAAGAATCTCTAAAGAAACCCCAAAGGCTTTTAGCAAATTGATCAATGGACCATGTGATAAGAAATGAGCAAGGTTTTCTTCTTTGCATACATTAATTTGAAGTAAACAAGCAAACTAAGCAAATGAAACTAACCTCTATTCTTTGAAAGCTTGAAATAATGAACCTAAGAGGATCTAAGCATTCATTATGTGTTTAAGAGAAAGAGATCTCCCCATTAATGGCTTCAAGGCCAATGGATCTTCCCTTTTACTCCATTATTATGCTACAAAATACAAAAGGAAATGCTAATAGCTCAATGGAAGAAAGTGAAATACAATCTAAAGCCTAAACAAAATACTATAATCTATGCTAGGAAGAAGAGAGAATTCTTGGAAAATGAGGGAGGGGGTATAGCCCTATTTATAGTTTTTATTTGGGGAAATGGGAGATTTGGGTGCATGTGGGACAAATGCTAAAGTCCAAAAAGCACTTTTAGCAAGTCTAAGTGGGGTTTGACTATGTTTAGGTTAGTTAACCTAGGTTAGACTAATTAATCTCTCTTAGAGAGTAATTAGGGTTGAAGGGTTTTGAAGGGCTTAATCAATCCAATGAAGTGGATTGATATTCCAGGAGCTAATAGAAGCAAACTAGAAAGGGATAAGAAGCTAATGTAGTTAGAATGAGGCTATGACAACTGTTTAAGTGGTTTATAAGAGGAAATATGACCAAAAGGATGTCGTGAGAAGGGAGTTAGATAGGTCTAACTAGTGGTGTGCCGTCAATTTGCAAAGGGAAGAATAGGGAGTGTGAATATTAGGAATAATAGTGCATTGATCAAACTACAGGTGTCTACATTTGCCCCTCTTTGAGGTGACGTAAGCTACGTCACTTCAAAGAAAGTAGACAAACACAAACGAGTAGAAATTTTTTGAAGGGGTAGAAGAAAAATTAATAGGATGAAGGATGAAGGATGCCCCCTCGAGTGTCGATGGGGTGATGAAGAAACTCGATCAGCGATCGAAAAAGAAAACAATAGGAGGAAAAGTGTATAGAGAGATGAGAAACAAGAAGAAAGAGGGATATTGAGCTATCCACAAATCAATTGCTTGTTAATATATTATCATCATAATGCTTAGATCCTCCTCATGGGTTTTGATTAAAATGTGAGCATGCAATGGAAGCGTAAATGACATGAAAGCCAAGATACAAATAACCATCTTGTGCTAAAAATGACCAACTCCATGCAACATACACGAATGCAATGCAATACGAGAAATAAACAAAATCACCTAACAGGAAATAAGTACAATCACACACACTTAAACCAACAACGTTTAAGATAGTTGCACAAATATTTTGTTATCAAGATGAAGTCCCAAATGTTTTGATAAACAAAAAGGGTGAAGAATGATGCCCCAAGCAAGGTGTATTATGCAAGGGGAAAGATGGAGGACACTTGGGTCCCGTGAAAAAGCAATGTGCACGATGAAAACAATACTAGGCAATTGATAGTGCCCCGTGTATAGCAAGTAAGCAACATAGCTTGTGTATGTGATTGAAGATTTTGGTGATGCACGAGTCATTGTTTCAAATTATTTGAAAATGTCAACAAGATCTGGGATGAGTGCCATGCAAGAGAGACACAAATTTCAGCCGTAGATGATTGGTTTAACCAATTTTGAGCCATTTTCAAAGTATTTGAATGTTTGTGATATTTAAAAATGGTTTTTCATTATTTTTTTTTTGAATTTTTTGAATTTTTGAATTTTTGATCGGTCAGAAGAATTTCAAAAGATCAAAGATCTTCTAAAAGTACGCGCAAGGGTGATAGTGGGAAGGCAAGGCTGTCAGAAAGCCAGAATATATTCCCACAAGAAGAAAAACAGGTCGAGAATAATTTATTTAAAATAAATTAATAAATAATTATCACGATGGGGGAAAAATAGATGAAAAAGAGAGGAAAAGGTGAGAAAAAGGTGCCTGAAAGGTTTGTAAACTATTTCAGTGTGACGGAGAAGTAACCGTAGGGTAGCACGAAGTGCCCCAACATGTGAAAATTAGTAAAAATAATTATTTTAATACAAAAATAATTATCACGGCGGATAGAAGAAGGTCTAGAATGATCATGGCGGAGAAAACATGCCCCAGGGGCATCGCGATGGGTTAATATACCCACCCGGGGTCGGTAAAACAATCACGACCAATTCATTTCTACTAGAGCTCTTGCAAATTTTTACCGTGAGTGAGAGCGATAGCCCTAGAGTGAGATGGCAAGAATACTGAGGAGGACGAGACGCGGATCGCATCCGAGAGTTCATGTGGGACCCAAGTGGATGGACCTTTCGTGAGTGGCCTATCCCTCTATTAATTACACATTTATTACATTTTTAGGGTTTTCTAGGGTAGGTAGGACAGAATTTGATGCATGCGCATGGGTGTATGCGTCGGTTTGATGGGTACGTGCATGCGCATGCGTATGTGTCAAAAGGTGGATACGCATGCGTACCCATCGATAGAGAAAAAGGTGGATATGTGCACGTGTACGCGTCAAAAAGGTGGATAGCACACGTACCCATTAAAATGGAGAATAGCACCCGAGGGGTGAGTATCATGCGGATGGGTCAAAGCACAGGACACGCGCATGCATGCGCATGCAAAGTCAGCGCACATAGGCATCATGCACCTGGTGCATATGCGCTCTGTGTGGCCTGTGGCCGAAGGGGGAAATAGACTGGAAGGGGCGTATGCATCGGTGAGGGCGCGTATATGCTTTGAAAGGGGTGTAGTGCATTAGAAGAGGTGTGCAGCGCTAGAAAGAAGAGAAAAACAAACCTGGCTAGCAAAAATAGCCAAGTATAGAAGATTTTAGATTGGATTAGATTAGAAGAAAGAATAATTAGTAAGTTAGATGATTAAAGAAGCATTTTTCCTTAGAAAAATAGATAGAAGTAAATAAGTGCCTAACACTTGTGTTGATTTTTGCAGCGTATATTACCCATTCTTCAGACTCATGAGCGCTATGGGTGGTTAGCAATGATAGAGGCTCAGTTTGATGACGATGATAGAGCGACCTTGGAGAGCCTTCTACATGTCATGGATTGACTCATGTGGCCAAGATGCCATAGATTACATTGGACCATGGCCTCTTGAAAACCATAGTAGAGCGATGGCACAACGAGAGTCATGCTTTCACCTCCCGACCGGGAGATTACTATTACATTGGAGGATGTATGGCGCATTATGTGGGTCCTGATTCAGGGACAACTTATCGAGACTATGATCCCCTTTGGACATTTAGCGATATATAGTAGAGTTGTTTGGCGTCCCCACGATACCATGGTGTGGGATGTCTATTAGATTATCATGATGTATTGATGATCCGAGCTAGACCGAGTAGTGGTCTACATGATGGCCTTTGTTAGTGGAGTCTTGCTCCCTGACAAGACTGGTGCTTCTTTTCCACTCGGCCTCCTTGGAGTGATACGTGGTTTGGTGGAGGGAGAGACCTACTACTTGGGTTAGTGCATTTTAGCACATCTATACTGGGACCTTCATTTGATTACCTACTACCGTCAGAAGATGGTAGGACCTGCTCACTTACATGCAGATTTGGGCATGGGACCATATTGCCATTGGTCGCCCCTTAGGTGTTTGAGAGTTTGGGCTCCGGAGCCTTCTACGATGGGTTGGGTCCCAGTAGGGGACATGTGTGACCATTTATGGGAGTTACATACCACTATCGGCGTGAGTTGGATGAGCTGCGGCAGGCTTCCATGGTATGGAGGCCTTATAGACATTTCTAGTGGCTAGAGGATGGTTTAGAGCTCAGCACTGCATTGCTACGGTAGAGCACTTTATCTTAGGCAACCGCAACTACATGAGGGAGCTATACAAGAGTAGATCGGTGCTAGAGGTAGTTTGGCCTTACCCAGGATGTTCCTGGGCAGACAGATGGTATGCTCGCAGAGCTAGAGAGCATTTTGATATGGGTCCATAGATTGCCTGTGACAGAGCACGATCAGTTTTCGATAGGTGGTACCTACTTATGTGGGTACCACCGAGCAGATTAGAGATCTGGGCACTATGCCAGGAGTATGGGCCATGGTACCATGGTGTGCTCCACGCCGTTTGAGTATTCCCAGAGCGGTGTATGATGTCGGTGTGAGACCTCCTCAGTGGGGCCTCCTAGTGGTATGAGGGGAGCTATTAGTGGTGATGATGATGATGATGATGACGATGATGATGATGGTGGGGTGGGCCACGATGCACATATATGTCGAGGTAGGGGACATGGTCCAACACCACACAGTACCACGAGGATAGGGCCCTAGGCCTAGGCCGAGACAGGTTCATACATGGTAGTTGATATAGAGTTTTCCCGGTAGGCATTCCAAGCGGGATATATACCCCTCTCCAAAGTAGGTACTTCAGAGTAGGGCCCCCGCCTTTGATGTTCAGAGGGTGGTGGTAGATAGTTGGCCATCCTCGATGCGATTACTGACGGCAGCTGATGCGAGTTATAGGTGGTTGGAGAGAAAGATGACACTAGGGGCAGTACATGCCCTATAGAGCGAGATTAGCACATGCTTAGGTGTAGATTTTGGTTGAGAGAGACGAGGCTTAGAGCACATGCCAGCCCTAGGGGAAGTGATAGTGCTTCATGGCAAGAGTCAGATTGTGAGATGAATGCATAGGGGCTTAGATATTGAGCCTTTTACACTAGTCCCAGACTCAGGTGTAGATGGTTGTTTCTCAGAGGGACCATGCACAGTGCATAGTCACAGGGCTATATTATACAGAGGGATCAGGCACGAGCCAGGTGTGAGTTATCACTGCAGATAGGGATCGAGAGGTTGTTGCCTCTAGAGACAAGCTCAAGATGATATAGGTAGGTGACAGTGACTGCGATGTTTCCCCTACGGTAGCTCTCACTTCTAAAGATGTGGATTTGATACGGGATGCTATGAGATCTAGTGGTGAGGCCTTGTATTATAGGACTGCCTACTTCAAGGGAATCCCCCATAGAGAAGTGAGTGGTATCATTCCTTTGATCGGATGTGAGTGCGATAGGCTCTAGGTCACGGAGATCAGGTCATTCAGTGAGATTAGTTAGGCAGCCCATTACCAGGGCATCCTGCTGGACAACAACCATCCGAGACAATTTGGTGGTACCCTGGTGTAGGTCCATCACAGCCACCATTATTTCATCGACCAGGTCATGGACCCGGGAGCCTGGCGAGGGTGAGAGTTGTGGTTGAGCTCTTTTCTTTCTTTTTTACATACAAATTATTGTATACATGCCTCTTATGAAGGCTGATTTTGATGTATAGTTGTATGTACCATTGTTTTTAGGATGCCTCTTGATGAAGGCTTGATTCTTTTTGATGTATGCCCTTTTTAGATGGCATATTATATCGATGATGTATATTTTGAGCATCGACTTGGATAATTATACATGTATATATATGGACATTTTGATATACCATACTTGTGATTTATGCTTTGCACGAACATTTATTATGATGTATGATTTCTCTTTCCTTTATGTATGTGACATACCTTAGATTTAGAGATGTGTATGTTTCATGCTTTCATATTGATGATGTATCTGCAGATAGCACCACATGTTTTTAGATTTATGAGATGTTTTGAGTTTTTATTCTAGCACTTGGGATGATACTAGATGATATTGGTGTGGGGGGATAGATTTGTGATCATGTGTAACCCCTCTTGCCCCCATTGATGATACGATATGTGATGATTAGCTTAGCATACATGCATGATGTAATACTTAGCATTTTTGTATATATATGATGTAGTGAATGATGTTAGAAATGTGATGAAATGATAGATGATAGATGTGATAACAAAAAATTGTGCAAAACACACAAGCAAAAGTTAACAAAACTAAACAAATATACACATATCAAACAACACAATGAAATACAACTAAAGAAAACACATGTAAACACTAATAAGAGATTAAAAATGTATCTAAGCTAAGCAAAGCAAAATGAATTCTAATAAATGCACATAACAAGCAAAGAATCCTACAACAATTTTTCACAAGTATGAGAGTTCCTAAATGAATGCAATGCCATACACAAATAAATCATATAAGATCCAATATAATGTAAGCAAATGAACCTATTCAAAGAACAAACAAATCAACAGACTAAGTACATCAAAACTATACAAACCAACAACTAAAAGCAATTAAAGCATTACCTTGTTTTGTAGGACAACATTGATATATTTTCTAATGTTTTTGGGTTTATCTTAAAAAGATAAGTTTTCATGACTACGACCTTTCATTGTTGTCTAGGTTTCCCTAAGATAACGTTGTGAAACGAATATGTAGCTTATCCCTGAAAAGGGAAATTTTCCAGATGTTTAGGTTTTTGTGTATCTTTTTCCAAATGTTTTTGTATTTTCCAAGGTCATGTTCTGAAAGCAATGTATAAGAACAAAGAAGCGTGGATGCCCCCAGCGTGATGTGGGAATATACAAAAGGAAGAATGCCACGCGTGTATGTATGAGAAGGTGGCAAAGGTGTAAGTATGCTCAGCATTAGATGGGAGTATACAAAGGTAATGTCCTTCATGTAGATATAAGAGCAAATAAACCAGATCATGGTATGGCAAAAGGTGGCCCTAGTAGGGTTCCTAGACTTAGCAAAGGAAGTCATATCCAAAAAGTGATAACGATTACCCGTCCTACCATAAGAGTAACTTACATCCGGTGAATCTTCCTTGAGTGCAAAAACTAGTTTTCACTCAAAGACCTACCCACTGTGCCACAATTGCGTGGTTTTCACATGTGGACGACCTACTTTTTCTTTATTATTTTCTCATTTTTATTTTTTTGCTTGTTTTTTCTTTGTTTTTAATTTTTAGTTCTTATATGATATTCTCGTCATGCTTAAGTGTATAACCGCTTGAGGTGCATGGTGTTCATAGGTTCTGGAAGCTCTTCACCATCTGAATATGCAAGTTTGTAGGCTCTGATCCATATTTTACAATCACTACATAAGGACCTAACCAGTTAGCCTCAAACTTTCCTTTCTTTTCTTTATCTTTGACGGTGTTCTTCTGATTTTCTTTGAGAACTAGATCTCCTACATCAAATTCCCGATGAATGATGTGTTTGTTATATCCTCTGGACACTCTGTTCTGATAGAATTTTAGGTGATTGAGCGCTCTAATACGCTTTTCATCTAATAGTTCTAACTCTGCTAAGTGAGCAACTCTGTAGTCCTCATCTTTATCAAGATAGTCTTTGAGAGATATTCTCAGGGAGGGAAGCTCCACTTCCAAAGGTATGATGGCTTCAATGCCATAGACAAGTGAATATGGGGGTTGCACCTAGTAGGAGTGTAGATGGAGGTATGATAGGCCCAGAGGGCGGGATGTATCTGTAGATGCCAATTATGACCGGTTTTACTAACCATTTTCTCCATAATCCACACAAGGGTTTTATTAGTGGCTTCTGCTTGTCCATTACCTTGAGGGTAATAGGGGGTAGACCACTTGAGTTGGATATGGAAGCATTGACACAAGGTTTTAACCATTTTGTTTTTGAAGGATTTACCATTATTAGTGATAATGGCCGAAGGGATCCCATAATGACATATGAGATGGTTCATGATGAATTTTGAAATCTATGCACCGGTGACATAGGTAAGAGGGACAACCTCTACCCATTTGGTAAAGTATTTGGTGATAGTGATGATGTGAATATGACCATTGAAGAAGAAGGATGGAGCTTCCCTATGAGATCTAAGCCCCATTTAGAGAATGGCCAAGGTATTGTAATAGGCTATAAGGCCTGTGCTGGCACATGTATTAAGTTCCCATATTTTTGGCATAGTTCACACTTCTTTACGAAGTTGCAACAATTAGATTCCATGGTAGGCCAATAATAGCCTACCCTTAATAGATTTTTAGCTAAGACCATGCCACTAGTATGTGCTCCAAAATACCACCATGTACTTCTTTAATAGCGTGGATAGAATCAACAACATCCAAACAGTGAAGAAGCAAATTCCCGTCATAGCCACGACGATAAAGGGTGCCTCCTAGGAGGGTATAATGGGCTATGCGGTGAATAAGGGATTTCTTTTCAGAATGGGTGATGTCAGGTGGAAAAGTGCCATCTTGTAGGTATTGAAAGATAGGGTCATACCAAGGGGATAAAGGACCAACAACTTCACATGCCAAACATGACTCTGGCATATCATATGTAGGCACTTGTAAATGCTCTATGAAGAAAGGCATCTTACTTTCTTCAGGTGCTATGCATAAGAGAGACCCAATAGTAGCCATAGCATCTGCGGATCTATTATGTGACCTTGGATTTTGTTCAAATATAACTTGTGTGAAATATTCCTTCAAGGTTTCAACCATATTTTTATATGGAATAAGCTTCTCATCTTTAACCTTGTAATCATCATTAACCTGTTTTATGATAAGTTGAGAGTCCCCAATTAAATGTAACATCTTTCTTGAGAAAATGGGTAAAGGGGTGGCACTTATCTAAAGTTGTGAAATAAAATGATAGATTGCCTGGGAATTTTCCCTTGTAGACTCTTTAGTTTCTTGAGAGTGGTAGAGTGGTGGAATTTTGTGATAGCCATAACCTTTGAAGGGTCCCACTTAATCCCTCTTTGTGAGACAATGAACCCTAGGAGTTTTGATTGATAATATACATCAAGACACATTTCTTAGGGTTCAAGCAAACCTTATAGTCTCTAGAGAAGAGCTTCTGAAAAATACACCTCAATACTCTAGGGTGTTCTTTTTAAAGATTTCACTAGATGTCATCAACATAGTCCTCATGATGTCACTTATCATATCATGGAATATAATTAGTCATGGCCCGGCCGATAAGTAACCGGGTGTTCTTGATAAAGGGCATGACTTTATAAGGGTCAACTTTGGAGGGTGATGATGTTGTTTTATATTGATCTTCAGGAGATAATTCGAATATTTGGTTATATGTGAAAATCCATCTAATTAAGGACAACATTTCATAACCAGGGGAATCAACTATCATGTCAATGTTAGGTAAGAGATAAAATCATCTTTTGGACATGCTTTGTTAATGTCATGTATGGAAATCCTAGGGTAGTGCATGAATCCGTATGCCAACATGATTTTCAAATGCTTGGGACTATGTTAGAGATCCATTTTAAATAATCAATAGGTTTAATAAAATCAACAACTAACACTTGTCCAATTCTTCTTTGACAAGGAGCGCCACCTTAGGATGCATCTTTCTCAATTTTTGCTTGATTAGTTTGGCATCTGGGTGCACAACGAGGTTGTGGCACAACTAGCTCTGCAGGTCTAAACTAGGCATATTGTACATATGTCCATGTGAATATGTCCACGTATTCTTTTAAGAGCTCTACAAAGGTCTTTTGTTCTGAAGACACATTGAAGTGAAGCTCCCAACTTTATTATTCTAGACTACTCTTTGAGCCAATGTTGACGTTGATTGTTTCCTCAACAAGCATTTTAGAAGCATCTTCCATCCGTGTAGGATCAAGGGGAAGAGTAAGATCGACCCTGAGGTAGTTCATGATTATCTTTAAATGGATAAATCACTTTATCTTTAGACTCTTTGTTTTGTTTGTCTATGAGTTTATCAAAGAGTTTGTCACACTGTGGGATTTCCGTTTATCTTTTTGCCTTAGGGTTTCTGAAGTGGTTGTACCTTTATTTATAGATTTCTTATTCAACTAGCCACACATCGAAAAGCTTCTTCCCGAAGTAGGCAACATTTGTATCTAGTTGAATCCTAAATCCTTTCTTGTGGTCTCCAGGGAATAAAATCCTTTGAGTCCCATGAACTCTGCAAATGCCTCATCATTTTCAAAAAATCTAGGGGCACATGAAGTTGTTGATCCCAGATCTATGAGTTCTTGGGATATATTAGAGGATCCATTTGGATATTTTTTAAGGGGATGGATTTCGGATAAGGTAAGGATCATGAATCTGGGAATAGGTTTGTGGAGGCAAGATCCTCTATAGGCTACATTGGGGAATTTAACTCACTATTGAATGAGATGAAGCATCCTCATGTTCAAAAGAGGTGCGTCATTCTCGGAAGGTAGAGCGTTATGAGGCCTTATCCAAGGCCATGTTTATTAGATTTAAACCGAGGGATAAGAATAGGCTCTAACAAACCTTATGCATTAATGCCACATCCAAACCCACTATATCCCATGAAAACATCATGCGGGGACCTTTGATGTACTAAGGTGCTTGATTGCATGAAGCCATGGTGCCTTCGGCACTTTTTTGGTAGGATCTTCTAACATTTTCTCCTTAGATAGAGACCACTATGGAATTTTTTTCCAATGGCTTAGGACATTGCTCATGAGTGCTCTTGAATTGAAAATAAGGCTTACCCCTTGTCTGGGGATACGGATAAGTTGATATCAAAAAGTTCTATCAAGAGTAAATGGCTTATGGGCCATATTTTGCTGATGTTCCCTCCCATAGAAGCAAATGGGTTGACCAATGAGGAAATTCGTGATTGAAAGGGGTGAGGGGGACTCTTCCCAAATCTATCCATTTTTTCATAGCCTCTATCCTTTCTTGAGGGGATAGACTACATCTACAGAGAAGGACATTCATAAGTGCACGAGGGCTGCTTAGATATTTTTCTAGGGGATGGATTTAGATAAGGTAGAGAAACTATGCAATGCCCTATAATGTGTGAAAGGTTGGGTCACGAGAATGGTAACCACACGACCTTCATGATATAACTTGATTCACTGATGGAAAGTTGATGGAATAACTTCATGGCATGGATCCATGGGCAAAGAGCATGTTGTATGGAAGGTCCAAGTCAAGGACATGAAGGTTCATGTCATGACACGTTGGCCTATTCTCGGATGGGAACCACTATAGTCCCTTATGACTCTCTTTCTTCATTGATTTCAAATGAGTGATTGTGATAGTCTTTTCTTACTCTGTTTCTAAATGGCGTAGCTGCTTGAACAACTTCAAGTGTAAATATTTAGCCCTAGATCCCCCATCTACAAGTACCTTTTGATTTTGCGATGGGTAACCACCACTTTGAGATATGGGTAAGTTATGCTCTAGGTTGTTATGTGGGATTGTAGTATGATCAAAAGTAATATGATCATTGAGAGTCTAGGACACAATCATGGCTTGAAGGTTCGTGGGATCTACATATGTAGAAACCCCTAAATTTTGTAAAGTCTTATAGCAGTATGATATCTTATGGGCATTAGAGATCTTGAGGAGATCAAGAATAGATATCCTAGCAGTGTTTTCTCTAACTGATCTATTAAATTATATTGAATGACGAGGGATAGGTAAAGGCATCTGGTATGACTAAGCGGGCACGTCTTGTCCCTTTGTTTGTAGAGGAAAACTCTTTTCTAAAATCTCGAATGATGTTAATCTATTCATTAGATGAGATAATACATCCAATGAGGGAATCATAAGGACTATCATTTGTAGGGTAAACATAGGTAGTAATATTATAGTCATTGGAGGTTTTCTCTTGATTTGGTTTCCTTTTTTTTTTTTATCTGCATGGTTAGGAAAAGGTTCCTTGTAAATACCCATTTTTTCATTTGGAACTTTCCTAGACTTAGGGGGAGAATCCACAATGATCTTTCCTTCCTCAATGAGGTCTTGTATATAATGGTGTATCTCAAAACATCTATCGTTTTGTGTCCTTTAACATGATGGAAGTCACAATATTCATGATCTTTGAACCAAAATGGTTTTGGAGCATCCTCGGGTATGGTACATTACCTTTGTAGTTGGATATTCCACCATTTTTGCATCATCCAATTGTTTTAGGATGGTAGATAAGGACTCTGTTAAGGATGTAAATGTATGTTTTGTAGGTGCTTTGGGACGAGGTCCTTGTGAAAGCTTTAAAAGTGGGCCTGTCTGTACGGCTTGGACTCTCTTGGAGTCTGTAATGCCATCACCAACAACATGTTTATTCTTATTGAAGAATTTAGGTTTGTCTGTGGATTTGGCTTCATGTTTGTTTTTAGTGACAGGTTTAAGTGTTCCTTTGGCAATGAGGGCTTTCTCAATTTGACTACCTTTCTCTATGACTTCTTGAAGTTGAGCCATAATGCATTTGTAAGTGAAAGGCTATTTCAGGGTTTAGTTAGGAACAAATATGCTCACTAACTATTTTTTTGGTAATGCACAAGGAAAATGACTAGCTAACCCACGCCATCATTGTAAAAATCTGCAAATGTCTCATTGGGTTTTTGTTTTGTATTGCATAGATCATTCATTGTGATGTCGCTTTCCATATTATAGGAGTAATGCCTTACAAATTTCTCTACTAATGCGGGCCATGTTGTAATGGAGCCCTTGGGTATGCTATAGAACCATTCCAATCCACGGCTCCTAGGCTATGAGGAAAAAGTCATATTAAGAAATTATCGCTATATGTGACCTCTTGGCAAGCCATGTAAAAGTATTTTATATGATCACGAGGATCACTTTTACATTTATACTTATCAAACTTGGGAATGGTAAAGTGTTTTGGGAAAGGTTGTTGTAACATGTCCTTATCAAAGGGGTAAGGGCATAGTTCTTCATACGAATATTTTTATTTTGGCCTACATTTCCCTGTTGTAATGTAGTAAGTGTATCTTTCATAGATTTAACTCTTCCTGAATGAGTTTCTCCTTAGTAGGACATTGGTCTTTGTGCCCAAGTCACCTTAAAGGTATAGTCCGTGTGTGGATCAAATTGAAACTCACTAAGTTTGTTTTTGTCTTTGTCTTTGTATATGTTTCTTCTTGAAGAGCCTAGGTTTGCTAGTTTTTGGCTCAACTTCAAGATCTATTTTTGGAGGATCTCCTCCTCAACTAGGGGGTCCTCTTCTTCATCAAATTTGGAGGAGGAGAAGCTTTACGCTCAATTTTCACTTTACGTGAAGCTTTATAGTGAGGTTTTCGTGATGGTTCTCCTTCGACAGTGGTCTTATGTTTCCTAGAAGTGGAAGCATATCCCACATCAAAAGGGTTATTTGTGTCTAAGATGAATCTTCATTCTCCTAGGTTAGGGTTAATGACCTTTGTTTCTTCTTCGCGCTCATGTGGAAGTTTAGCTCCTAATGCTAAGACTCTTGTGAGTACTTGATCTTTATTATAATATAGGAGTTCATCAAATATATTTAGGTCTAACCTCTGTTGTTCTCTCGGAAGAGTCTGACTTTTCACCACTATGATCAATTAATGTCTCCGTATCTTTGACTTGAGAAAAGAGAGGTGCTAAATTATTGCCACTAAATGGGAATGTTCGAAAGGGTTTTCTCCTAGATCATGCTCATTTGATTTGGTTGCCATTTTTATGATTTTAGGCATTACTAGCAGATGTTTGTTATGTAGCTAGCGTGACCCCTAAGTGTATGTTTTTTGCAAGTTATTCAAGGTGATGTTTGAACTATACCACAGTGTATCCTAGATGTAGTGTTATGCAGTCGTTTTTATCAAGGAACACTCATATGCACACCTAAATGTAATGATCACTCAATTTGTTGTTACCAAGCCTATGTCCTAAAAAAGAAAGTGAAAATGATGTACCAATATGTAGGTCGAGTTAGAATTCTAACAAGGCCTAAGCACTGACATGATGTTGATGCAGTCCTTGACAAGGTATACCTAAAACTAGTTTGAATGCTGATGAAAGCCAAACCTTTTGAAAAATGGAAGTCATGAATAGATATAGCGTAACAACGTCACCGTGATACATTAACCAAGCAAGCAAGGTGTTAGTACCATGACAACCTTATTATGATATATAAGGCGTTATCGACACTTTTCAAGAAGACTTAGATGATGTCGAAACTGAAACCAAGTGATAAGTATAACAAGGAGTTTTTAATCGTGTGAGCAAGTGTAACCACGTAATAAAGGGACTTATACCATCTTCTCACAAAATGAGAATATGATGTAAGTACCGAGATTGTGCATCTAGGATGCGAACAAAACTATCAACTCAAGAAGAGACAAAAGATGAACTGGACCCATAGTGGTGAAGATGATCTTGAAATCAAGATGGAAGGACCTTTATCAAAGATATAAAAAGCATACTGCACACTTTAGATGTTTAACAACCCAACCACAAACATGGATGGGCGTAAACAAACAAAAAAGTGGTGAGCACTATCTATGATAAAAATGTGCAATGTATGCACCTTTCTCACCTGAAAAAAAATGGGTGGTGAGAATGCAAGGGTATTGATCAAAAGATGGAAACAAACCAAGTGCCACTTGGGCAGAGTTTTGCCTCATCTGAAGACAAGAATAAAACTAAGTGAAAGTGGGACGTAGTTTAGTTTCGTGATGAAAGACACTTAGATCAAACTCACAAGGGTTCTTTTCCTTGTTCGAAAAACAAGGTTTAGATTCCAGATGAGTTGTCACTTCGTGATGGCTTGACACAACAATGGACTAGTAAAGTGGGCTCAAGATAGAATGACTTCCTTAATAAGTTCTCTCAACTAGGTGTTACAAATTTGTCTTAAGCGAGTGTGATTTACCCAAATAGTCCCTTGCCTATCTTGGGAGTATCTCGGCTTTACTTTACCCCCTTCGAGCACAAAGGGAAACTAGTGTGTCCACATGTGCTCTTTCCCGGGGTTTCATATGGACAATGACAAGTAACTCTATCTCACAAGGTGTACTAGTCAAGTGGGTAAGTGGAGCGTTTCTGTTTCATCCACGAGGTTAGTTAGTCGGTGGTGGATTACTTTAGGGTTCTAGAACCACCCCATTGTTATAGCTTAAGGTGTTATGCCAAAGGGGTTATGTTCCATTGAGTGGATAGGGACGTACCCTTTTCGAAACCTGTAATAAATGTTTTGAATATGGTGTGTTTTTTATCTTGCTTAACTTAATGTGGTTTTAAGTAGCACACCATTTGGCAATCTGCGAGAACACATGTATTAGAATTTTTTTTTGTTTTCGACACCTTTCTTTGACAATGTTAGGTCCTATAGACAACAAGTTTTAGTAATTTTTGTAGATCGATGTCAAGAAAGAGAACTTTACACTTTGCTTTTGATTCCTAAGATCACCAAAAGGCATGAAGGAAGAGCATACGCAACGTGAAAAAATCCTATTGGAATCACATGAAAGTTTTACTTCATCCTTTATAAAATAAGTTTTTTTGAGCATTTGATATAAGTTTGGTATAAGTGTTTCTGATCTCCAAGATCACTTTTTAAGGTGCGAGGAGAGAGCATACACACTTTTTACAAACTTAGGTTTTTAGGCTAAAACCGAAAAACACTTAACTATGCAAACTGAAAGACCAAAGAAAAACTCTGTTTTTAACTTGTTTAGTCTAGAAATCTCATAAAAGATTTAAAATTTTTTTTTGTAGTTTATAGAAAAAAATTCAATCTTTACATAGACACTGCGTGCTAAACTAACACAATGCTCCCTACCGATGGGTACATGCCAACTCAACGTATATGCCGTAGTCAAAAATTAGTGAAACCAATATATATTAAAACATAGATTCTTACCAAACAGATAGGGACACTTGCATAATAACATGGATGCCTAGGTTTTAATGTGTATGTGCCCAAGCATAAAACATAATTTTCAATTTTTACACAATCAACCCTATTTACGCATAGTGTCAGAGAGACGGATACACATGCCATATGATAGAAACGCGTGCGCGCATTTCCATATAGAGGTGAAAATTTACAAATTTTTTACATAGTCGAGCGCTGACACGTACGTGGTAGAGAGGTGGATACGCATGCGATGATGGAGATGCGCGCATCCTGATAGAGAAAAAATTTACAAATTGTTTTTTACACGCGTCAGTGCAAAATTTGCAAAGACGATAAGAGAGAATATGTGTGCTAGATAGATGCGTGCGCACTTAGAGGCAAAATTTTGAAGGATGAGGACTATCAAAAGGTGTCAACGTGTACGCACCCCTAGGGTTTCAACATGTACATGCCCCTTGTAAACACCTATGCGCACCTTGTGAAAAACCTGCAAAACTCACATGATTTTAAATTTTCAAGAGCAACATAGGTTAGTTGTTAGTCAAAGTGTCCTATTTCTATATCAAACCCACAAAATGCATGTAAATGAAGGTCATTTATCTAGTGTTAGAAATAGAAATGAGGAAATAACAAGTGATTTGACCCAAAAACTTGAAAATGAACCTTGAAAAACTAAAAGACCTCCATTAATGGAGGATGGACATAAGTGTCCCATCGAGTGTGCCAAATGTGTTCAATGAAAAGTTGTAAAAGCCATGGATTTGGGGTAAGAATCTCTAAAGAAACCCCAAAGGCTTTTAACAATCTGATCAATGGACCATGTGATAAGAAATGAGCAAGGGTTTCTTCTTTGCATACATTAATTTGAAGTAAACAAGCAAACTAAGCAAATGAAACTAACTCTATTCTTTGAAAGCTTGAAATAATGAACCTAAGAGGATCTAAGCATTCGGATTATGTGTTTAAGAGAAAGATATCTCCCATTAATGGCTTGAGGCCAATGGATCTTCCCTTTTACTCCATTATTATGCTATGAAATACAAAAGGAAATGCTATTAGCTCAATGGAAGAAAGTGAAATACAATCTAAAGCCTAAACAAAATACTATAATCTATGCTAGGAAGAAGAGAGAATTCTTGAAAATGAGGGAGGGTATAGCCCTATTTATAGTTTTTAGGTTTGGGGAAATGGGAGATTTGGGTGCATGTGGGACAAATGCTAAAGTCCAAAAAGCAATTTTAGCAAGTCTAAGTGAGGTTTGACTATGTTTAGGGTAATTAACCTAGGTTAGACTAATTAATCTCTCTTAGAGAGTAATTAGGGTTTTGGAAGGGTTTATGAAGGGCTTAATCAATCCAACGAAGTGGATTGATATTCAGAGGAGCTAATAGAAGCAAACTAGAAAGGAATAAGAAGCTAATGTAGTTAGAATGAGGCTATGACAACTGTTTAAGTGGTTTATAAGAGGAAATATGACCAAAAGGATGTCGTGAGAAGGGAGTTAGATAGGTCTAATCATATTAAAATGATAAGTTTTCAATATAAAACACAATTATAAAGTAACTTTTATATATCATACTCATTTAATGTATATTACATTAGAAGTAGAAATAGGAAACAATTTTAAAAATTCACATTAAAAAGGTGTTTTTTTTTTTTTCGATTGAATGCCAGAGCATTACAATGGAAACTTATTTGCATAGATTGTCGGCATATTTGACCATGTTTAAGAGGAAATGTTAAAAATGTGAATTTTTAAAAATAAAATAGAATAAAATTATAAATACTACAAGTCTATAATCGAACGAATAGTTTTGTTTTCAACCACATCTTAAAACAAAGTACCAAAACATTATATCATTCATAATAATAAAAATGCAAAATTCAAACTTGTATAGTGGATGAAGCACTCTTTTGATGCATCTAAGTGGATTAATATGATTCCATATGTATGATTCCAGGCACTCTAGTGTACTAGTTTTCATTTTTGTAATGTTTTGAACACAAATATTAAAATATATACAACTAACATACAATTTAGCCACTATTAGAATCATTTAACGCCATCAATTATAATAATATAATGTCAATGCTAATGTCATCCACTTCCTGGAATCTCAATAATCATATAATGTCAACACCAATGAGAGAGAGAGACCCTCTAGAAAAATGATAAGGAATCCCTTTGGCGTTGTAGACACCTAAAATATGCTTACACGTAGCATTTGCTCCAATTGAACCAATTGACGACACTTTGTTAAGTCCACATTCTTCATTCCATTCTAGATGCCCATTCACAAACCTCTTTTAGTCGTATTCTTCTTAAATTCAACCCATTTGGTTAATATCTCTCTTATTAGCTAAGCATTCCTCCTTTTGAGCATTCGTAACCTCCCTAGTTCTCTCTAGATCACTTCTATTGGCTTCCTAGGCTATCTATCAATCACAATTGATTAATCAGACTCCTCCCAACTCTCAATGAGTCTCTAATCATTTGCTAATCAAGTTTAACTAGTCTAAACCCTAGTTAACTAGCCTAAACCAAGCCTAACTAAGCCTAAAGCACGTTTATCCTAATCTAATCTAAAAGTGCTTTTTAGACTTTAGTCCCACATGCACCCAAAGTTCAAAATCTTCCATTTGGAAAACTATAAATACAAGGCTAAGCCTACCCATTCAAAAACACAACTTTACATAACACAAAACCAAAACAAGCCTAAGAAAGCTTGGATCTCATTTGTATTAGCTTTAAGCTAATTAGACATTTGATCTAAAGCTTTCCTTCCTCCATTGTTGAGCTAATAGCCTCCATTTGCATCCTTAAACCAAGTTTTGAGTAATATGGAGAGAACCATTGGCCTTGAAGCCATTAATGGTGAGACTCCATTCTTGAAAGCTTGAAAACCATAAACAACTAATCACACCTTTTGATTGCTAAGTTGATCTTCTTAGGTTTAATGTTTAATTAGTAATCTAAAGAGTAGAGAGTAGTATATATGCTAGGTTTTGATGTTTTTGTCAAAGTTATGATGCATGTATAGGATTAACTCTTGTTTAGCTCTTATCTCATGGTGCATGGTTGAGTCATTTTAAGCTTTGAGGTTCTTTAGCCTCATTCCATAGCTTTGCAAATTTTCCATTGCATACGGGTGTGATGGAAAAGGTCATTTAAAAAACACATGTTTCTCGGGAAACTTGTTAATCCTAAGATGTTGGGGGACTAGGGCTTAAAAGTCACATGGTAAAAGGAGAAGATATTTCTATACAAAGTGATTGCAAAAGTCTCCAAAAAGAAATAGAGATGAGGTGGAAAATGAGGTGGTTTGCAATATAATCCATAAGAATGAATATGTTGTGAAAATTTGAGGTTGTAAACTATTTTAAGAAAAATGTTTTTAGGTGGAATATATTTTTACTTTCTTTCTAATGACTTTTTATACAAATATAACAATAATAATAGTGAATAATATGAGGTGCTTAGAGAAATATCTATTTCTTCTCATGCCACTACCATGGATTATATATAGGATGAAGATATATCATGATTGTTGGACGCAATATATTTGTGATTAAGATAAAAGTTTATTAGGGTCACTACATATTAAGACAATAACAAGAAAGATAATACTTAAAACTCCCAAGATAATTTTGTTCTCATAAGAATTTACTTACTACCCGCTTATAACATAAATATTGTACATAAAGTGTGGAAGCATGCACAAGGTATGTGATCCATTCAAAATGACACTTGAATGAGGTCTCACAGACTACAATGATGCAATATACAAAAATGTGTTTTTGATAAGGCTTTGAAAACTTTCACAAAAATGCAATTGGGAGTGGTACACCTAGACTCCACAAAATTTTCCAACATGCTCCTAGTCTATGTAAATTTGGGAGCTTTAGAAAATGATATATAAATCCTTCAGTTATATAACAAAGTTCTTTTTCTATGCATTTTGAGTGTGCTAGTAGACATGTATGCAAAATGTGGAAGTCAGTATACACCAAAATTGGGTCACACTCCCCTTGGTCCTCGTTAAATAAATACCTTGAACACATCCACCTAGCCATAGCCCCCTTCACCTCACTATAATATTAATTTAATTATTACAATTAAATTAATTCATTATCCTCACTATATTTATTATTTAAATATCATAAATTAGATAATGCCCACATATCCACCTCACCTAGACACCTCATCTTTCCACCTCACCCTAAGACCTATTCTAAGTAACCATAACTAACTAAGACCTACCCAAACCCTAAAAATCAATGCCTACATTCCCTCTAACCACATTCCTGCATGCTTAAAAGAAGCTTCCATCCTAATCGCGGGCCAAACACAAGATCCCGAGAAAATCAAGGGGATTTGCCGATTTAGTAAACCTAGGAAATCCCGCCTAACCGACGCCTGGTTACCATTAACCGCTACCAATTAAGCTCGAACCACCATTGGTCACCTTTTAACCCCCAAAACAACCTTATTTTTGAGGTTCATAGATTCCAGAGAGATATCACATCTTTTGAGAACAAGTTTCAGAGAGAACACACATGCAAAGAAGGAGATCAAGCATTTTCTCTTGCACATGCAACCAACATTCACCCAAAACCATCCAACACTCACCAAAGCACCGATTTGATTAATTAGTCAAGAAGGAGAGCACATGTAGCCCATGTAAGAGTTCCCTAACATTTGGTGATCCTCATGCAACATTCAACCTCTTATCAACACCTTCACTCATCACTCATGAGACATCTATAACCCGATTCCAAGTAAGTAGAACATTTAACTCCTCTCGGCTCACTCATTTTCATCATTGTATTTTCATCCTTTTGTTCTCCTAGCCACCTAATGACCTCCATTGATACTCACCCTCCGTATCCCTATTAAAATCTCACCAAATCCCACCCAAACAACTTAATACCTCATTCCGACTAGCCTAGTCCTTTTCATGCGAGTCATAAGGGAGATCTAAGGCTTGTTCGTGACATTCCCAATATCCCACAAGAATCGGCACCTTTGGATCTCCCAAAATGGCGTCAATCACTCTTAACCGGCCTCGGTCTCTCTATATTAACCAATACAAACCCAAAATAGTAACCTACCTACCTATTCCCACATCACCCATACTCACTGTGGCTCGCCTAAGACGTCTGTCAAACTTGTACGAGACCCATAACTAGTCACTTGACCTTGGATCTTTATTTTAACCTAGCTTGTTAGATTAGATATTTCTTATTGTTTTTTAAATGAGATACCTAAATCATTTTAACTACAATAGGATTTAATTTATTACTAACATTAAATTGTTTTAAAAAGTGGATCGACAATTGTCAGGAAGTACCACACTTCCGGATCTAACACACGCACGATGCATCCCACTTTGCATATAACGTTTAACTTATTTTGGTGGTCTTGATTTCCATTTTGTAGTTCCTCCCAGCCAAAAGGAAGCTCTCGGGATCAGTTTGTGGATCAAGGAGTCAACATGCGCATAACAACCTATCAACCAACATTTCAATGGTATTCCTCCTATGCCTGTTACCTATCTCTTTCGTCATTTTCAAAGAAACGTCTAAGAATCAAGTGAAACAGAAGCATACAAATTTCATGTGAACTATTTGAAAAAATTCCTCAAAGAGATGCGGTATCATGGGATGCAGGTCATCTAGTACAATTTAAAACATTGCTTTTGTACATTATTTTTATTTCATGTTTTATATTTTCAGTCTATTTTCCCCTTCATCTCTCACTACTCATGATAAAACACATATCTTAGAATTAAAACTACTCTTTGAATAAACTCTAGCTTTAGGTTGTTTTAGAGTCTTCTTGATAGTCTTTGTATAGTAGGAAAATTCTATTTGAACTAATCAATAATACAACTCAAATTCCCAAGTATAACAGGATTGTAACTCATATTCCCAAGAATTTTGAATTAGAATATATGTTTTGGTGTGATTAGTAGGTGTAATTGAATGCATGTATGTGTTTTCAAACCTTGTTCATTTTCCAAGATTATTTCATGTTCCAAGCTCTAGAAACCATGAAAACATAGTTATGAGAACCCGATTCATGCAAAGCTTATAATTTAGACAATTATGTGCATGATCACCACTTGACCCCTGAAGATGAAAGTTAGAGAATGCCAAAAATAGCTCGGGAAGTTTGATGATATATTGAAACACATGTTGCTCGAATATCCAAATTTCATTCCTCTCCCTTGAGAGCCACAAGAGCAAAAAAAGGATATAACTTTGATAGGTGATTTCTTAGGATTCATGACACTTTGAAAGGTCTCGTTTGAACCTACACCTACACGTTGAGACCTTGTATGAAATTATATCACTTTGTTTTCCCTAGGTCAATTCATTTTTCTCGTTATCTGTCAAATGCAACGATGTTGAACTCTTTAATTTGAGTCGTGCTAGGTTGTCAAATGTGATATTTAAAAGCGAAAGCTCATGGTATCAAACATATATCGACCACACACTGGGTGATCTTGTATATATTAGGGGAATCATCCATTTTGTGCCTAACCATCTTGATCCTTCCGGCTACTACGATCGAGGTATAGTCCCTTAAGAGCCCCGAGAGAGAAAAAAAGACTATATCTTCGATGTATGATTTCTTGAGCTTTGTGGAACTTTGAAAGGTCTTGTATGGACATACACCTCCAAATTAAGACCCTTTATTAATTCCTTTTACAAATTTCCCTAGGTCAATGTGGTTTCTCGTTGTCCCATTGAATGCAACAATGTCAAACTCTTGATTTGAGTTAGTTCCGGGTTGGAAAACACGATATTTTACAACTAGAAGCTCGTGAAACCAAAAAAAAAAGATATCCCACTTATCTCGGGTGGAATGGTATATGTCTAGGGAGGTGTACGTTTGATTCCCAACCATTCGACCCTTCCTGACTACTTCGGTCAAGCGTAGTCCCTTAAGATCCCCAAGAGTTAAAAAAGGCTATAACTTTTATATGTGATTTCTCGAGGTCCATGACACTTTGAAAGGTATCATCTAGACCTACATCTCCATTTTGAGACCCTCTATGAAATACTATCATGATTTTCCCTATGTTAATGTGGTTTACTCATTGTCCTATAAAATGCAATAGTGCGAAAATATGTAATTGAGTCGAGTCGGTAACTAGGTTTTAAATGCAATATTTGTGACCGGAAGCTCATGGCATTGAATGGAAAAATCCCACACACCTACATGGACTAATATACACTAGGGGAGGCATCTGTTTGGTGTCAAACCATCTTAATTGTTCTGGATACTTTGGTTGGGCATAGTCGCTTAAGATCCATGAGAGTAAAAATGACTATAAATTTGACATGTGATTTCTCTCGGCTCCATGGCTCTTTGAAAGGTATCGTTTATACATACACCTTTGTGTTGAGACCCTCTAAAAAAATCCTCTCACATTTTTTCCCAAGTCAATGTGGTTTTATCATTGTCTTATTGAATGCAATTGCCAAACACTTAAATTTGAGTAAGTGTTAGCTGAAAACGCCAATGTTTACAAACTTGAAACTCATGGAACTAAAAAGGAAAATGCCCACAATTTTGGGTGGGATACTATATGCTAGGAGAGGTTTCCATTCATTACTCAACTATCCCAATCCTTCCCAAGTACTTCGGTTGGGCATAGTCCATAAGAGCTCAGAGAGTAAAGATTGCTATAAATTTGATGTATGATTTCTCGGTTTGTGGCACTTTGAAAGGTATTGTATGGACCTAACCCTCTACATTTGAGACCTTATAAAAAAATCTTCTTGTGATTTTCCCAGTGTCAATGTGGTTTTCTCATTGTCCTATCAAATGCAATAATCACCTACATAGTGTTGCAGAATTTGATGGTAATCACGTAAAGATTCAAAATTATACTTGGATGGCTTCCAACCTCGAGAGCTATATAGTTTGAGAGGAGGCAACACTACGAGTCATTGTTGAAGGAGATTTTCTAGAGTCTTTGCATAGTGTCTTTTTGATGTGAATGTTGATGGTAACGATGTCTCATTTGATTTGATGTTTCACAGGAGACACTTCTTTCGGCGTGGTTATTTGGTTGATTGTTGATGAGGAGTTTTAGGTGGTGTCACGCTGATGGATGAAGGATGTGGTCCTAAGATAGAGGGTTGATATTTTGATTTTTGTGTTGGGAGAGTTAGTTGATTTCTACGGATATGACAGTAACCTTTTTAGATGGAGGTGGAATAAACCTTTGAAGGTTACATGGGAGATATTGGGATACACAATCATCATATGCAATTTTTTTGATTTGGATAATGAGTTGTTTCGAGGTGTACGTGAGGATTTCTTAGATGAGACATGTGGAGAGGTGGTAGTCATGGATGAAGAAGCTCGGTTCTTGATGACATGTTCTAGGGATAATTTTGATTTCTCATGAGGTGTTGGTTTATGGGTATCACTAGAGGAAGATGCGAGGTTTTGTTTCGGTGATAGGTAAGGTCTTATTAATGGTGTTTATGGTATGATGGGCTTGTACATTTTTGCTTGTGATTGAATACTGAGAGAGAATGGTTTGGGAAGGGTTGTTTGAAGACATCAAGGTTCTAATTTTGGGGTGCATTAGGATTATCTAAGTGTAGTTTACCTTTATCAATTAGGTCTTAGAGAAAATTATGGAATGAACGACACCTTTTGATGTCAACACCACGAACTATGTGGTATTTACAATACTCATTATCCCTATACTAAAAGGGCTTCAAAACATAGGTGTCAATATGACGAATAGGTGGAAGAGAGATCATGTTGGCGGTGAGAATTTTATCAAAGACCATGTTGTATCTCCAATGGGGGTATAGATACGTTGAGGTCGGGAGCATTTGGTAGTAGAACATTATTTAGAAGTGGATTTGACACCAATGACATTGGTGATGATTTGGAATTGTTGGGATTAGATGAAAATTCTGATTTTGGTTTCTTTGGTCTATGTTTGACTTTGCCTTCTTTAAGGGATCGAAGTTCCAATTTATGGGCCATGGTAAAGGCTTCGTCAAATGTCTAGAAGGACTGAATTTGGAGTGTAGAAAAATGTGTTTGGCACATGAATGGGAAAATAATTCAATTAGCTCTGTTAGTGGGAGTGAGAATGATAGTTGATTAATTATACCCCTCAATAGGAAACAAAGTATGTGATAGACTCGTCCTTAAATTGTTTAATTGCATATAATTCAAGTAATGGTGAGTTTGTGTGCGATGTTTATTGAAAAGTGTTCAAGAAAGATTTGGGTGAGATGTGCAAATAAGAAGAGAGAGTATTGTAGATGATGTTATACTAGTCCAAAGAAGAGCTGGCTAAAGACATAGGAACTTTCCTAAGCATCAAGTCTTGATCTTGAGCTATAAGATAGAAAACATGTCAAAAAGCTTGGATGTGTTGTTAGGGTCTTATTTTCTATAAAATTTAAGAAATTTTGGAAGCTCAAAGTGAGGTGGATAGGCTTTATAAGGCACATATGGGTGGATAGGTACATTACATATCTGCTCATTTGAAATTGTGTTTTTAGGATTTGTGGAAGTTGCTTCGATACTTGATACCATGTTCATTAAATCCTGAAGGGGATCCTTTTGTGGTGGTTGTTATGCATTAGATGAGGATGAGACAAAGGTTGGTTGAACATGAACTAATTAGGTTGTTGGTATGGTTGATATTATGAGGGATATTTTCTTTGGAAGGGGATATTCTATTGGGGAATATTTGTAGGGATGTTGTAAGTGGGTTGTGAAACTAAGGGTGTGATGGTTGGATATACATCGATACAAGATAGGGATGGATGTATTTGGAAGAGGTTGTGTTTTTTGGGGTATGTGTTGGAAAGGAATAGATGTGTGGATAAGAGGTTCGAATATTGAGGTGGTTGTTGGAAAGGAATTTAAGTAAAAATGAAGGGTTGTGATTGTTGTGGGATGTTACGGAAGGGGATAAATGAATGTATAAAAGGATGTGATTTTTGTGGTATGAATTAAGAAGAAGAAAGTGGTTGTGATGGATGAGGTGTGTATTATGAAATAAGGGGGGTCTATGACACTGTTGTGAAATTGCATGAGTATTGGCGATAACACTAGTGTTGATTAAAGATATAGATGTGGGTATAGACATAGTAATGTTTTGGATAGGTGTCGTGGTTTTTTGAGAGAATAGTGGTTGAGACATGCTAGTAGGAATAGTGGCAGAAATTACGGGAGGTGTTTGGATGGCAGAGGAAGCTAGAGGGGTTTTTGTGGATGAAGAGGTACTTGTGTTGTTTTGAAATGGTGTGGAACCTGGAGGAAGGATTTAAGGGTGAGGATGTTGGTTGTTGAGTGGTTGTGTCTTGTGAAGAAATCACATTAAGGTCAAAAATAGGAACTGAAGACACAAAATTGGATGTTTCGATTGGTCGGTTGCTAGGAGGATAAGAATATATCTGTTGAATAACAAGTTCGTGATTTGGATCAATGAGATGGGAAAAACCATATGAAGGATCAAGCACATAAGGCTATACGACTCGTGTAATAATGGTTGAAGACGAACACCCCTAGCTACAAGGTAAGCATTAAGAGAAATGAGGTTTGAATCTAAGATCTTTGAAAAGACATGATCCCCACTATTAAAGAAGCGAGGGGTGAAAGGCTCAGTGTATCTCGAGATAAAGCATACTAGTTTGCAGGAGAATGTGGTTATTCTTGATCTTCTTTTGGTCGGGGTGTTGATAGGAATGTTTTGCATTGATCAATGATTCATTGAGCATCTTCTATATGGGCTTGAGCATGTTGTAAGGTTTGATGGGCATGTTGTGTAGATTGTTGAAATGGGCTAGACATGTTTTTAGAAGTCTAGATACATGATTTTTGTATTGTAAGCACCATAATAACAAGAAATCAATCACCTAATAAAATGAAAAGAAATCTAGATGGGTTGATTACAAGAAACAAATAAGTCACACAAAAAGATTTTGATTATTGAATTAATTTAGAAAGATGAAATGTGTAAAACGGTTGTGAGTTAGGAAATGGTCATATATGGATGGTTTCAAGAATGTTTAAGGTTGGAGTCATCAATATACGAAGGTACATGAGGCCTGAATCTATGCCGGTGTATATGAGGCCTAGTATTGGGGCCTACCCTCTCACTTCACGATCTCCCGCAATGATAAGGGAGTCAGGTGCTTAGCCAATATAATGACAACCAATTGTTTATACTCGGCCAAAACACCGAGTCAATTTCCTATTAGGTGATGAAATCCCAATAGTTATCACATAGGTAGGAGTGTTTGATGTAAATTTGATGTTCAATGTGGTTTGGCTATGTGTGAGGGAAGATTATGTGAATGCAATAAATTAATCTTCTAATTAATCTATGTGATCAAGTAGGATGCAAGGTTCATTTTAGCCCAAAAGAATGGTTGATTTTGATGAGGAAAACAACAAAATGCAATGCTTGAAAAATAAAAAGAAAAGGAGAAAACATGCAGAAACGCTTCCTTTAAATTTTTGATTTTTTAGCAATGCAATAAGTAGCAAGCAAAAGTTACAAAGAAAAACCTACAAAAGGTGTTAGCAGAAGACAAAAACAATAAAGAAAATTATGTTAGAGGCTGATTGATTGAGTAATCGAAGCAATCATAGAGATTGTTAGCGATTGATATGAATCACTAAGCGATTCATACAATCACTAGTGATTTTACTTATTGCTAGCGATTACAAGAGAAGAAGGGAAAAATTGAATTTTTGTATAAAATTAAATGAAGAAAGGGATAAGTGTCCCATCGAGCGTGCCAAGAATGTTTAGAGATTTTTTTACTTTCCTACTTTAACTTAATGAAGAGAAACAATAAAAATAAAATTGACCTCAAAGACGATGGGGTTTTACCGAAGATGGATATCTACGAAGATGGATGATTGAAGTTTAATTTTGGAAAAATGCATGAGTCCTCTTGTCCCGCCAAGCAACCTGCTCTCAAAGACACTAAACAAAAAGGATTAGACAAATAGATAGATGAGATGCTCAGAAAATGCTGATTCCAGGAATCCAAAGGGACTTCCTTGGAGGATGTCAGCTCGTTTTGTAAAAATTAAGTGAATTAATGATGATATAGATAAAGATAGAGATATATGATCAATATAAATATAATAATAGTAGATGAGAAGCTATAGAACTCTAAATTGAAAGGCGAGTCTTGTGCGGCTTCAAAGGTGGCCCAAGTGAGGGAAGATGTAATTTGTACACATTTGAAGTAGTCATACCGAGATGTCCTTAGTCTCATGTTGGATTTTGTGAAGGAATTCAAAGTGATCCTCAATGTCCTCTTTGTTAATATCAAATCGGATTGCTAAAAGTGTAAGCTCGTGTAAGTGTTGTATTGTTCCCAAAAAAAGGGTGTTGGACTATGGGGAGATCCTAAATGCTCGTGATTAGATGTGAATGGCCAAGAAATGCCATATAAAAGAGATCCATGCTTGGAAACAAAATGTTCAATGTAGAGGATTTGATTAAAAAAATTGATAAATTGATAATTTTGACAGAATTCAGTGGCGATTTAGACCAATCATTTGGCGATTAGGGTGAATCACTAGTGATTTTTGTTATTTTGATAGTTTTGATAAAAGCAAGATTTTGAAGCTTTAAAATAATGTTTTTGATTGGTTTCAAAGCTTATGATGACTTGAAAATGACAAAGAGAGATATAAGAATACCTTTGAATGGATGAAGAGTTAAAATATGCCTCAAATCTTCAGTGGGAAGGATCTGAGTTGATAAGTTGTCACGTCACATTCCTGGAAAGTTGAGTGATGGAAACGACCACAAAAATGCTTGAAAATGATTGATGTTAATACTTGATAGTGCTTTGGGATGTCTTGAACTTTTTCATGTTGAGGGATGAAGTGATGGTTTGAAAGGAGGTCTCAAATCAAGACTCAATCTTGGAAATTCAATATCCTTGAGGGAGAGCACAAAGGTGCTATTTATAATCATTGCGATTTGGTTAAATCACCAACGATTTGATTTTTACGGGAAAAAATTTAAAAAGTGGTTGAAGCCACTTCTAATCATGGGTTTTTGGTTTGGGATGTGGGTAAATGACTAAGGTAATGTTGGAGAACGAGGTGAAGAGGTTAAAAAGGTTGTGATATTATTTATTTTGTTGTCTTTTTTAATTTTAGTCTCCAAGTGGTTTTGGGTGGTTTTAAGAGGATTAAGATGGGATTTTACAAGCTGTAATATGATATTTATGGGGTGTGGAAGAATATTTACATGGAGTAAATATGGTGAGGTATTTTGGACTTAGGATAAAGGATGTGTGGATCAAATATTGTGCTTTAATATAATTGTGAAGATAATGTGTGTGGTTAAGGAAATTAGCAAAGTACAAATTTTAGATATCTATAACACACACTTACAACAATCTCTTGGTCACGCTGAATCGCATCTCATGCTCGGGTGAGTCAACGGGAGCTCTTGGATCACAAACCAAGGTGTCAAAATGATGAGCTCGAGGAGTCTCTGTGCCCTCAAAGTAAAAACGGAAGGGGTTGAACCCTACATACACATAAGATTAAAAATCAAACATAAAAATTAGCTTATAGAACTATATTAACAATAAAAATTTGAATGCGGATCTAAACATTTACGCCAACTAAGTACATATATGTGTAACGACAATATTTTAACTAATTTGATCAATATACAACTATATTTTTACCGTGCCACGCTTATGAATCATATGAATAGGGCTACTACACCTGTCGTCAGAGTAACTCCTGTGTATACACAATATAATCACGTTGATTATCTACGTGATGTTAAAATGAAGGACATTATAAAATAATTGAGTGTAATATGAATTACATGAGCTATTTAATGAAAATACATATTTTGTATATCTTAGTGAGTTACTTCACAGATAAAATCAAAGTGGCCACACCTTTCTCTACTCCTCACAATGATGGTGGTGTTTTAGTGAGGTCATCAACTTTATAAAAATATATCATGTCAAGTTAGTTGAGCATATATAGTATATATATAAGAACATACATATATAGACATATATTTGAGTTCAAAAGTTATATATATTTACATACGTGAAAATTTTACACAATTAACATTCTAAATTACCTCTGTGAATGTATGCATAGCCATGGTGCTCGCAACCTATGGTTGGGATGATGACATCCCTCCCACACGCTGTAATATTAATGCATACATGTACATATGTATGTGTAAGTTAATAAATTTGACCAAGTTCAAATACAATTATTTTAAAAATTTAACATATATAAGTAAATCAAGTACTCATATCTTTTTGTAACATGTAATAAAAAATAAAAATACCTATGAAGGTGTCTTCAATGTTTGAAATCTAAATGTATCACTCAAAAAAGTTTCAGACATAGCCACATTATCATGTGTACCACCATTCGAAACTCCACCAACACCATGCATGAAACTATCATCCTCATCAGGTCCCAAACCATATGCTACCATAAGATGTGCAAAGATGTGGCCTCATGCTACTACTACCTAGAGGAATAATCTGTCTACCTCCACCAACATCGGTATCAGAAATCTCCCTCGTATGTCGATAAGGGTATCGAGAGCACTGAAGTGCGTGTAATGTATCAATCTCTATTTTCTCCTTCATTGCTGCAAGGATAGTCTCGGAGTTGAGGGGGATTTTGTGTGGGGACTCTACCATGTTGAATAGGTGTATGTTATGCACTGTTTATGTTGTGTACAACCTTTTCCTGGCCCGAAACTCGTGGTAGTCAAAATAGTTTGGGATCTCGTTGAGGATAAAATCGCAATAGAGTTTCCTCAAAAGTATAGTGGAACCTCATTGTTATTGTAAGGTGGAATATCAAATACCATCCACCATCGGTCCTAAAAATTATTTTTTATCAGATCATTATTGCACCAGTGGATTAGAAACCATTTGCATGACAAAAATAGGAAAATTGGTTCTGGGGTCTATGAATAATGCACATATGAGGTCTTTTGTAATTTATTTTTTTTACATCTACATATGATAATTTATTAGCGTAATATTCCCTAAAATGATCTCTATAAGATGTCCACCAATCAATTTGACTCATTTCCACATCAACCTGAGCCAATAATTCCTCCAATGTGTTTACAAGTGAGGCACGGTGGGGGTTTGTAGAATGGGGATCCCTCATTGTTTTAATTAATTCCTCAATTTCAATCTTATTTTCCACTATATGGGCTACTAAATCCTCTTGACTACCTGGGGATGTTCAACAATTGTAGGAGGGCTGGGAGGATTGACAGGATTTGTAGGGTTTTGTTGTGGTTGTGGTGGAACTGTAATAATAAAAAAACATGTATTTAATTAAAATCTATAATATAATTACCAAATTTCAATGCAATTCAGAGAAAAAATTTTCCCTACCTCTTCTCTGTGGCACCATTGTTGATTCCACCTCAATCCAACCTTCATGACGATTTGTAGATGATCTTGGGAGCTAAATGGTTGAACACAAAAAATGGTACGTAGGGTTTCTTGGAGAATTCACATTTGGGAAAATAAGAATGAGGAAGGGCTTTGATTTTTTTATTTGTAGTTTATGGAAATGCGTACACGTTTGTAATGCATACGTGCATTTTAGCTTTGGGAATTACCAAACAAAATAAAACAAAACACATATGTGTTATTGTAAAATACGTATGCATTTTCCTATTTTCTAATTTATGTCCACTTTGGCCCGCCGATTTGTGCACTCACCCAATAATGACATAGTCACGAGATTGTTATATGAAACATGTGTTTTACAAGGTTCATTAAATGTGTAGTTTATATACAAAATATAGATCGATCATTTTGTTGTTTAGTATTATGGAGTAATGTTGGAAGCATCATGCGATGATGGTGATGATGATGACACCTTTATATAGCACCGCAACTTAACTACTCTCTGTCTATTTGGATCCATCTATCGGAAGAAAAAGTTCTCTATTCCCTCACATAATATGGAATGATCGACATGTAGACCATATGGAGAACATGGAAAGGTTATGGCAATGCCAAAAATTCCATAGTTCTAGCCCCAACATTTTCTTCTTTCTTTATTTTAGTAGGAGTTGCTAGATGTATCGAGAAACCTACAATTATTTCCATTAGTGTTTTTCCATTTTTGTTTGTATTGTGGTGGATTTTATATCTATGAGTACTACCACATTGGGAGGATTTCCAAGTATGTGGATGAATTTGAGAAGTGTGGAGTGAAGCTCTTGGGGTTGTCCTATGATGATGTTGCGTCACATGTAACATAGATGCCAAACATAGAAGCATTTTCCTTAGAAGCAATATCAAGTATCGAATGATTAACTAAAATTAACTAATATGTAGTATGTGGGGATAGTTAATCTAAGCTATGAACAACTGTAAATAAAGTAAATAAATGTAGTAAAGAAGTATATAAGTGACCAAACAACTATGTAAAAGTAAATGCTAACCCTAATGTGCAAGAGAGAAGAGGAAAGAACTCAACTGAATAGAATATGCTCATGGGACTATGTGCAAAGATTATTAAAGAATATGGAAGCATGAATAACCATGAAGAATCTCTGAAAATGATGGATGTGGAGTATCGGTTAGACCTGGAACACCTAGAGAGGGAATGGGGCACTACGGCGTGCTTTGATCTACAAATTAGGTGCCCCTGGCTATGTAAAAGCTCAAACCGATCTTCAATGGTTCGACAGATAGTCCAAAACCCTTGTTATTTATCGCATCACATCACATTTCTTGCACTTCGATAATCCAAGATAATGTGAAACCCCAAAAGACCAAGAGAAGTATTAAAACCCTATAAAAATAGAGATGCAAATGAATGGGTCGACGACTCAACTGTAACAACAATGGACTTACTAACTAAGTGTTCCACTAAGTTTTGGACCCAAATGTAGTTCTAGTGAGTATGTGCATAATGTGCCCTAGGTGCTCTTGTGCTAGTCACACTTTGTGAAGTAGTGAGAAATAACTAAATGTAGAAAATGAAATAGAAATGTGTGCATGGAATAGAATATGATCCTCTCCCCCTTATGAAGTGTGATGTAGATGTCCTAGCCTTGTGCCTTGTGATGGAGCTATATGGATGCAAGTGATCTCTAATGCAATAGATGGATGCAACTCTAGATGGATGATAGTAGTGAATGATGCTAGGTCCTTCATTATGGTCTCATAACTATATATTTATAGGGTTCTCTTGATCTAATTTCGTAATTAACCCTGAAATGACCAACCGTAAAAAGATAAAGATCTAAAATGACTAGAAAGATCCCAAAAAGTGGCGGGAAAGTGAAAAAGGGACCAGTGGCACCCTGGTGGAACTAGGGTGTCCATGGGCTTCCTGGTTTAACCTAGGCGTCCCAGTTGAGGCTAAAATAATAGAAAATGACCGAAACAAGACTGGGCATGTAGGTGTAAAAGGTTGAGAATGACGAAATAAAATAAAACAAGATGGCCAAAAGATGGGGTTAATTAGTACTTTCTTCACTCAAGAACCTTCTAAATAGTAGTATGAAACCAAGATAAATAATACCTAAAGTGCATGATTTTGTGTCTACATTTGCCCCCACTTTATGTTGGTGAGCGAACTAAAGCTTGGTAACATAAAGTAGAGATAGATATGCATACCGATGTCCATGAAGAGTCTAGTAGAAACATGTCAAAAGACTAGATGAAGTGTGGAATGACAAAAAGATGGAGGAACATGGAAATTAAAGATGAAAATGTGCAAAAACTTATGAGAGTAAACCAAGGGTGGAACATGTGTGCTAATGTTGATGTGTGTAGTGTACCTACATGGTTAGTATAGTGTGTGTTGTCGTGAAGTGTCATTGTTGATGCCATTGTTGTTGTTGCCCCCATTTGACTGCTTGTTTCTCATACGATCGGACTGTAAGGAGAAAATGATTAAGTAGTCAAATATGTATGTGTAAAAATGCAATGTAAAAGATGCATGTAAAATTATGTAAGTGTAAAATACACAAATGAAAAAGTGTAAATGGAACATGTGCACCTGATCCATGTCAAGAGAAAGAGTGTAGAAGGATATCATGTCTTTGTCGGGTTTTTTTGGGTGATTTGATGCCATAGGCCAAAGAAGTATAGGGAGGAAATGCTTTGTGTCCTCCAACCTTTAACTACTTCCTTGAATTGTGTGTGAAGAGATCTCTGTAATTTCCTAGTTTTTGGGTGATTGATGCCACTCGACCAAAGTAGTGTAGGGAGGTACACCCACTGTAACCTCCAAGCCTGTAACTACTTCCTAGAATGCTAAGGACACAATGTCTTATATAATCCGATGTGTACGGGGGTTCATAGATGGTATGAACCCACTCATTATATGTAACCCACAATGCAAAGGGTAGAAAGTGCATTGAAATGAACCGGTGTAAATGCGTTGTGTTAGTATGTAAAATCCCAAATGATGCCCCCTCTTTGGGGGTGCATGTTATTGGTTGTAGAATTTGATCTTTTGAAAACAAGCAATAATCGGGGGACACCTCTTTATGGGAGAGGTTCCCTTATTGAAAACAAAAAACCTTATTTACAATATAAACATTTATTCAATATTTTGGTGAGGATTTTGATATCTCTAGATGCATTTATCAAAGGTTTTCAATATAGAAGAAAATAGGAAAAGTCGGGACTGATATTCGAAACTTGAAGATAGAGGGCATTTTTAGATATATAGATTGCAGAATGATATCTTACTAATGCTCTGATAAAATAACAAGATTTAGACTATGCATATAAAACACATGACATGCATGTATTAGACACAAAGTTCTAAATACACTTATCAACTGAAAGACACAAAGTTCTTGCTTCAAATACACATAGCCTTATATGAATTAGATAAAGAAAGAAAAGAAAAAAAAAGAAAAGCAGAGAGAGAGAGAGAGAGAAATTTCTTCGTATTGAGTATTTTAATGTTCTCTTTACATCTAGATATCAAAATATTGATCCCTTACAATGATAAGAAAAGTTCTTTAAATAACCCTGAGAGATGGTTACAAAAAGTCTTTTCAGTTTCCTTTCTTTTAATCTCAAAAGCTAATATCTAATTAAATATTACAACATCAACTTATCCCTTTCTTTCATAACACATGACTTAAAGGGATAAAGCCACCTTAATTAGATATTTTACAATAAGAAAGAAGAATATAAACTAGGAAGTCGAGATGCTAGTAGAAGCACTTGTAGTCCCCTTTGTCTTTAATACTTGATTTCTGAATCACTTCAAGGCTTCAACTATGTCCATTCCCTTGGGAATCGTTGTATTAGTAGTGGCATGAGTCCAATTTACCCAAACACTTCTCCATCTCCTTCTTGAACTATGCATTCTCCAAGAACTCCTTATTGGCATATGTGATAGCAACCTGTAGTGTGCAAATCTCCTTCACCTTTTCCTTTGATATAGTGTCCTGTTTGAACAAATTCTCCTTGAAAAATGTCTTGAATTGAGACTTGATCTCTTGAATAGTGAATTTTTCATTTGAATTTTCTTTGAATATTTGACAGTGAATATAGGAAGGAAGAAGTGACACAATATTTAAAATCTTCTCCTTTTGTAATACATTTCAGATCTCTCCAATGGCTTCCTCAAGAACCTTTATTTTCCAATCAATACTGAAGACCCAATGTTTGGACAAGTTCAATTTTGCATCATCAAAAACCTTTTTTAGCCAAAAGGACCTATACATCTATTTCACTCATCAACCTAAGATCTTGAATGCACTCACTCCATAGTTTCAACTCTCTATCCAACCCACTGAGTGTTGTAGAGAACTTCAGTTGAATCTTGGCAATTTTCTCATATGCCTTGAATGCCTCTTCAATAAAATTTAGTCATGTGATTATTAAATCATCAACCATAGCTTCCATTGCTTTACCATAAGTGGCATGCTTATGGATGTCTTTAATGGCTTGGACCTCATCACTGGACAAGATAGTAGGAGGTGGGATGGAAGCTAGGGGAGTAGGATCAAGTACCTTATCCTGCCAATAAAGATTTGATGAAACTGGATAAAATTTGGTTTTCTCTTCTAATTTCTCTTGTGTTTGCTTACCTTTTTCAACTCTTTCAATTACCTTAGATACAGTCTCCTCTTAGATTATGCACTTCACTTTCTGGGGTTGATTCTCCAAGAGGAATTCTTGTCAGCTCCAGATCACCCATTGATAGGTCCTTTTCATCTTTATCAAACTTGGGTTTTGTAATTTCCATGAATTTTGGCCTTGGGAATTTGAAACTAATCTTGAGGTGAACTTTGGCCTTCTTAGCTGGAGGGGGAGGAGTAGTTCCTAGAAGATTTCCACTGCATCAAACTTGGGAGCAACAACACTTGAAACTGCCTTTCTTTTCTTTCTTTCAAAGAAATGGTTGTACCCAAGTAAATGAGGAACTAGAAGTAGAAGGAGCAATAGGTCCAAGTGTAGATGCACTCATGGCACTCAAGGTTTACACAAAAACCACTTCCAACATAGAGGTATCATTTGAGTGGTGATGGGAGCTTCTTTGATAGATATTTCTATAGATTTTGAAACCATTTTCTCTGACTGATCCTCCTTTACATTACTTTTCTTCATGTGTATTTTCCTCAGGTTTCTCTTGTTCTTTTCCTTGAACTATCATCATCATCATCCAAGTCCACAATTGTTTCTTTTATTTCAGATTTCTTAGAGGAGGTCTCACTTTCTTGAATTACATCAACTACCTTATCATCCTTTTTGGCTTTCCCTTTTTGGTGTATACCAGAGTTGATGATTCGGGAGAAGAAGGATAGATTGTTCAAGTACCTCAGAGCTAACACAGTATTTATTTATGTGGAGTAGGAGTATCTTGGGAAGTAGACCTATATTTCCTTGCCCTGAACATCTTCATTTTTCTATCAAGCTAAAGTCTAGTTCTTACTAGGATAGGATTGTTGAGCTCCTTCAAATCATCTCTTTCCTTGAAAAACCAATCAATGGTTTTAATAGGAGTGTGCTTGATTGATATTTCATACTCAAGAGACTATAGCTCCTCATCATCATCCTCTAATCCTTCAGAAACATCAAATATACTAAAATCTATGATTTTTTAGAGATAATATTTTGTAGTACCTTCTCCGAGATTCATAATCATCAACAATCTACCCAGTAGTCTTCAATATCAGGAAGATGTTGATAACCCATTCTGAAATTGGAAGAAATGAACTCCTTAATGTCAAAGCAAGATTATGGGTTTATAATAGTGAAGAGTGAGAGGAGAAATTGTCTATCAACATTTTGAGCATCTAGGGTAGTCCTACAAGTGTAATTACCCAGTGTGATTGGGAATTGAATACCTGTAATCTTCTTGTCCCTACAGGTTCTATGTAAACTTATCCAATTGTCTACAGATTTCTACCAAATCCATCTTATCACTGTAATACATGGGAAGTTTCAGGGGTTTCCCCTCAAATCCAACCAATCTTATATATGAAAACTTCCTGAATTGGGTGAAAAAGATGCCATAGACATTGATCAATTGTTTTTCCTCATCTAAAAATATTTTAGTAGTATCTCCCTCCAGCAATCTAACAATGTACATAGTGAATGCATCATTCACTCTCCTAAAATGATGATTACTTGACTTTCAGGGTCAACTGTGGATGATACATATAAATAGGGGCATCTTTCTTGTCATCCATGGGGAGAAACCCAACCACTCTCTATAAGCTGCAATGGAGTACATCAGATAGGAGGTCATGTAGAAGGTTTGAGTTCTCTGAACATTTTCCAATTGCTCAGTCAGGCTATCACAAATGATTCCTCCCAATTCAAGTTTTCTTACCCTCACATATAATATTGATGTAGGGGCACATCTAATAGTGAAACTCATTGGTGGTGGGAATTCCCTATCTATTATGGCCAATAGAGTGATGATGTATGACAATTATTCATGGAAATAAACTCTGAACATTGTCTTGGGTAGCCTTGAGGCTCCTTTCTTAGGGTTCTTGAACCAAGACTTGGAAACTCTACTTTTGTATTTTTCATTGTCTTGATAAAAAAGAGGCTTACGCCTGGTCCTTAGTAAGAGTATTTGAGTTTTTCAACCATAGGAAATTAGATCAAGAAGTGTGAATAAAATCCTCATCTAGTCGAGCCACTACCTGACCTTGAGGATCGATAATTTCCTTTGTTTCTGAATCAAAACTAGAACTGCAAGCTAATACTATGTCAACACACTAAACTGAAATGGGAAATCCCCTGCCTCTATGATTCCACTATCTTTGATTAATTGAGCCATAGGAGTAGGGTTTTGAAAATTGATTCAAGCCCAAAAATCATCCAAGTCTAGGTGTTGAGCTTCACTATCACCGATGTTTGGTACAATTGTCTCCAAGGAAGACAAGTGCTCATGACCTTTAAAGATGATCTTCATTTTATGGCAAGAACAAAAGATTACTTGTGAGAAAATCCTTTAGTTCTTTGATCAACACCTTGATGATTCATGATTCTCCTTACACCTATAGATTTGAAAACAATGGAACAGGACTCGACCACAAGCTATGAATAGTGTGGAGGAGGGAAACTCAAATGGTCAAATAGAAAATGCAAGTGAGGTGGTGAAATGATCAATTACCCAAGTATTTATATGCATTTAAACTCTAGTAGGTCGGTGGGGTGAAATAAATGAGGTAATTAATACTTATGCCAACCTTGAAATAATGAAAATCAGGTAAGGTGGATCAAAAGTGCACAACTTGTCCCATGGGACATCGGGACAATTTGGGACATGTAAAGTTGAAAAGCCTGATTTGTGGAAAAAGTGGAAAAAACCTGCACAATTTCCCATGGGACATCGGGATAGATGGGACACAAATCAAAAAGAAAAAAAAGTGAATGGAAATAAAAAGGTGGGCTTGTGGGGAAATGGTGATCAAGCGACACTCGGGACACATGGGACATAAAAATTGAAACACCACAAATACATTGAAATTGGACAAGTTGGAAAAATTTGACACAAGCCACACTTGGGACATCGGAACATTTGGGATGCATGTAAATCAAAAATATACCAAAACAAAGGAAAAGCAAGACCAATCGGAAAAAGTAGAAAATGGGGAACAGATGGCCCAGAGGAACTTGGGACATGAGGGACAGAAAAATCCAAAAAACCCGCAAAACACTGAAAAAGCCTCAAAACTCAAAATTTTGAAAAATGACTAACTATTTAGAACTAGCTCTTTCTTAGAGACCTTCACATAGGGGTATTTAGTAGTCACCAAACCTGAAAAGTTTTGAAAGAATAGAGAGGAAAATTTATAACTTAGGGAGGTGACAACAACTGGCTCTTTCTGGGGACATGGCTTGATTGAGTATCATGATAACAAGACATAGTATGAACTCTAGAATCTCAGGATTTCCAAAATAGACCAATGCCTTATCCATTGGGAAAAATAGAGTCAAGGATGAACCAAAATAGAAGAGACACCCACACAACACCAGACAAAGACCAAAAACAAAAACTATACAAGACTATATAAAGGACCACCTAACAACCTAGGACTAAAACAACTTCAAGTACTGCCCACTATATGGCAATGGAAGAGAGGTTCCATCCATATAGTCCAAGTAGAAATAATTTTCTCTAGAAAAGTTCTTGATCTTGAAAGGGCCCAACCAGAGAGAATCAAATTTTCCATGACTTCCCGAGGCTCCCGCCTCTTGTCCCAAGAGTAGAACAATATCTCCAACCTGGAAGTCCCTAGGTCTAGCCTTTTTATCAAATAATTACTTTACTCTTTGTTGATGTGCAGCAATCCTATCCACCACTTGCAATCTATCCTCATCTAACTTCTGTAGGTACATGATTCTCTTCTCCAAAGCACTAGTGAAGTTTGAATCTTCAATGGATTTCATCAGCTGTAAGGCTGGAAATTCCATAGTTACTGGCAACTGAGCTTCATTCCATACACCACCGAAAAGGAGACATTCCAATTTCCCTCTTAGGAGTAATTCTATCTACCCAAAGAGCATCATACAACTTCTTATGCCAATTTCTCTGTGATTCATTGACAAGCTTTCTAATGATGGTCACCAAATTCTTGTTTGTTGATTTTGCTTGTCCATTTCCTTGGGGGTAGTAGTTAGAAGAATGTGCAAGAGAAATTCCATACCCATAGCAGAAATCCATCATTTCATAAGAAGAGAAGTTAGAGGCATTATCAAGTAACAATTTTACTTGGTACCCCAAATCTAATAAGAATGTTTTCCTTGATGAAGTTACATACCACTTCAGAGGTTGTGATTTTTACTGGAATAGCTTCCACCCATTTAGTGAAATAATCAAGTGGTAGTTAATACATGAGTGTGTCCAGCACTAGAATGAGGATTGAGAGTACCCATGAAGTCTAGTCCCCATTTTTGAAAAGGTTCTTCTATCACCACTGGTTTGAGTGGCAGAGTGGCTAACTTAGGCCTTCCCACAAAATTTTGGCAAGCTTCACATTTACTCACCCATTTAGTTGCATCTCGAAACAGGGTTGGCTAGTAGTAACCTGCATGAAGGATTTTATGAGTAGTTACAATGGATGAAAAATTTCCTCCACAAGCTTGATCATGAAAAGCTCTAAGCAACTCTTTTGTTGTTCTTTGTCCACACATCTGAGAAACCTTCCATCAATCCCTCTTTTGAACAAGGAATTGTCCCAAAGCACATATTGTGTAGACCTCAGCTTAATGGCTCTCTTTTCTTTAGCATTTAGATGTGATGGGCATTCTCCATAGGTAAGAAAATGGGCAATATCAGCATACCATTCATTTGTTGAACCAATGAATAGAACAATGGGAATATTTGTGCCCTCCTCAGGAGAGTTATCCTCAACACTGTAGTGATCAACTCACAGAGCCCTTTTCCCCGGACTAGCTTAGTTGGCCTTGATGTCCAAATCATACTCTTACACTTTTCCACCCAATTTCCTCTTTTGGTCCCAAACTCTTGTTGTGTGAGAATATAGACTTAATAGTTATATCTAAGACAAAACAATAGAGTGGGAACTGAGGATATAGAAATGAAACTTCTTAACTACCTTAACCACAACAAAAGCATGTTTCTCAATATGAGTATATTTCAATTCATGAGTTTTAAGAACATAACTCATGAAAGCAATGGGTATCTCACACCCCTCAGGATTCTTCTGAGTTATAATAGTAGCCAAAGTATTCTCAGTAGCATAGCAATAGATCAAGAAATCCTTCTCAAAATCAGGGAAAACAAGGATGGGAGTTGGGAAATTGCCTTTTTGATATTTTCAAAATCTTCTTTCCCCTCTAGGTGTCCAACCAAAAGATTATTTCCCTTTCATCATCTAAGCTACACTCATAGTTAGCTCTCTATAAAATCAGGAATAAATCTCCTTAAAAAATTATCTTTCCAAAGAAAGAATGCACACCTTTTTTACTTGTGGGGAGAGGAATTTTGTGGATAGCTTGCACTCTCTCTAGATCTATCTTGGTTCCTTCCTTGGAAACAATATGTCCAAGCTTTTCCTTCAGTGACCAAAAATAGACTTCTTTGGATTGAGAGACACTCCATGTTCTCTGCACTTTTGAAGGACAATTTCAAGATGTTGGAAATGATCTTCCCTTTTCTTGGAAAAGACAGTTAAATCATCCAGATACACAACAATACATTTTCCTTTCAAGGACCCAAAATCCAAATCCATTTCCCATTGAAAAGTGGCACCAACATTAATCAAACTGAATGACATTCTCTTATAAGAAAAATTTCCCATGGAGTTGTGAATGTTGTCTTGTGTTGATCAGGAACATCAACCTCAATCTGATTGTACCCTAAAAATCCATCCAACATAGATAACATTTCAGATCTAGGTAACAACTTGCAGAATTTGATCCATCATGGGAAGTGGATAATTTTCCTTGAGGGAGGCTTGGTTTAGATTTTGAAAATCCACACAAATTAGATTTCACCATTATTTTTTTTAGCACAATATTGGCCACCCAAGCTGAGTGATGAATTGGAAAAATTATTTTTTCCTTCAAGATCTTTTGAATCTCTTGATAAATGGTATCTAAAATCTTGGGGTTGTATTGCCTTTGCTTCTACTAAAAAGGCTTGATTCTGGCTTTAGTGGAATATAATGTTGCATTTCTCTAGGCTTGAAAGATTTCAAATCATCATATGAATAGGAAAGCACATCAACATATCTTCTTAGTAAATTTATCATTCTACTCCTTTCTTCCTTTGTGCAACATTTTCCAATGTTGATAAGCTTGGGTTCTTCTTTACTTCCAATATTAACATTTTCATATTCAACAGACTGATGAACCTCATGTGATATCTTTGACTTGATATACCTATCATGTTTATCAAACAAATATTCTAGGCTTACTAATCCTCTAGGTATCTTGTTACCTTTTAGATTAATACAACCATCCTTATCAGATTCTTCCTCAACTCCTTCTTCAGACATGGTGGATGTTATGGACTCACGAGGAGAAGCTTCACTTCCTTCAAAATACAAGCTGACTGAAATTATCTTGAAGTTCAAGAAAAGAAAGTAAATGTTGATCATCATTGAATACTTGCCAATTGTTGGCATTATCTGGCACACTTGGCCTATGTATCATTTCTATTGTGAACTTTTCTTGGGAAAAGTTAGGATGAGGGATCAACAAGGATCCTGAGACAGCTAAAGCATATGCTCTAGTATTCCTTTCCTGGGGAACAAACTTCTATGGAAAAGGCATCCAATAATTCAATAGAATCCCACACCGATTCTATAGTGTTTTAGCCTCTTGTTCTTAACTTGGAAAATATCTCTGACTTTCTTAATGATGAGTTTACATCTCCTCATGCACAAATATTCTTAATCCCCATCTCCTTAGCCATTGATAGTCCCAAAAGAAGAGCTTCATATTCTGTTGTATTATTTGTGTTTTCAAATTGAAGCTTGTAGGAGAAAGGATAAGATTTCTTTTAGGAGAAACATGACCACTCCTACTCAAGAACAGCTGAAGAACAACTACCATCAAATTCAAGGATCCAAACACCATTAGGGTCATCCATCACACCTTTAGAAATTTTCATTTCTTTTTTGACATGATCATATAGTTCCATGACCAATGTCCTCATAGAGGATTTGTGCTTTAGGATCATCATTTTTCTGCACAATATACTCAGTCTTCCTCTCAGGTAACAATTTCTTCATCTTCCCATTCACTGGAATGAGAGCATGTGACCAATCCATTTGAATTTCTCCACCCACTTATTTACATAAGTTCCTTCTTAGCAGCATGCCATAGGATGGGGAATATCTACTACTAAAATAGTAGCCTTGACCCTTTTCTCGGGAAAGCAAAAAAGCCACTTGTGCATCTTTGATCCTTCCTACCAATGGACACCTCCTTACTTTCCATGGAATAACAAGAACCAAAGGTGTGTGTTAAAGTCAAACCTAAAGCATGAGAAACCTTAAGTAGCATAACATTATCCGATGCTCCTGAATCAATAACACAATTATTGAGCCTATGACTATTATAAGTAGAGTGATATAAAAGGCTCAATTTTCTTAGTTATAGAAGGGGTGGTGGCCATTAGGTTTTGTTGAGGTGTAGAGGTGGGAGTAGGTAAAAGGCCTTTAGAGGTGGTAGGTGTAGGATTGGATTTGGATTTGAAAAATTTGACAACCTTGAGCAAAGGCATCAGGATGGGTCTGATAAAATTCAGCCTCTGAAATCTGAATTTTAGTTTTCTTAAGGTGGTCAATTATGTCAAAGGATCCTGAGATAGATGGGTGTGTATGACTAGAAGGGGAGGAACACTTAGGCCTATCAAATTTGACATTGAGGTTGTCTTATTAGCAGATGAAGATGAAGAAGTAGAGGAAGTATTAACACTACTTACCTTTTGAGTAGAAGTGGTAGGGATAGGAGCTCCTCTTTTTGCAACAACTGGGATGGTAACTGGGACCTCCTTGGATTTTTGTGGGCTGGACCACTTCTTTTTTCTTACTCATTTGTTCTCGGGTCATGACAACATATGACTCACTTGTTCATATCTGCCACTACTTCATCATAATCATCTGTGTCATCATCAACTCCCTTAGTGCTAAGGAAGTTAACCTGAGAATCACTAGCTTCCTCTAGTGTTTCATCTACTTCTTCTTTAAGTTATTCATATCCTTCAACATCCTCTTCATCTTTTGGTTCTTGAACTTCACATGTTGCATTGATAGGAACTTTGAGAGGTGGCCCTTCAATTCTAGTTTTGGTTAGAGAGGAGGTAACCGATTTGAGGCTGAAAATTCCTTCTTGGAATATCCTTATAAGGAGTATTCTGGGCCAATTATTTTTTGATAGCTATGAGATCATTTTGCCAATTTTTGTACTAATTGGTCTGAGTTATTTCTGAAGAAGAGGCCTTAGATTTAGTAGGTTCCTTTTTTAATTTCCTAGACATTATTAAATCATCTTCAACACTTATGGCTAAGCGTTGATCAACATCTAGAGTCACTAGGTTATCCCTTCTCAATGCATAGCTCACTTGAGTAATTGTGCATTTAAGAAAAAAAATTTTGGATTTGATCTATAGTCGAGTGGCTACTAGAATCTTATTGACCAATTTGTTAAACTTGGAAACAAACTCTCTCATAGGCTCATATGGTTCCTTCTTAATCTAAGAAATCTGGGAAAGGAGAGCATGTACATCCTCAAGTAGGTTTGAACCGATCCTCAAATTGTGTTCTCATGTTGGTCCAATTCAGTGATAGCTCCAACAAGGAGATGATAAAACCTAGTCAAGCAACATTATCTTGTAATGTCTCCACAAAAATCCTAATGGAAACATCTTCATGCTCCACTCCAAGTATCCCACATGCCACAATGAATGCAACAATGTGTTCATCTGGGTGCACTTTTCCATCTCCTCTGAATTTAGGAAAACTTTTCCTATTCCCTTTTGGGAGATCATGCAATGGTTGAGCAAGGGGATAGAGGTCCAACCCGTTATCCCCAAGGTAGAGGTGTTGCCATTCTTGGAAAAATAGTTTGCAAAGGAATTATGACTCCAAGCCAATACCAAAGCTTGAATACTAGGGCTCGGTTGGGTTTGTGAGTTTGTGTTCCTTATGGTTCTTTTTTGATAGGGGAGTACTTGTAGATCTTGTTCTCTTTTTCTCTGGGGTTAAAGAGAAGTCTTGTTTTTTAGAAATATAGAAAATATGGATCTTCAACACCAAGTGTTATCTTTGACCTTGTGTATATATCTTTGTTTCCAGGTGTCAATGCTTTGGTTCGATTGAAAGTTTTTGGTGGGATGCACAATATGTGCCCCATGATGGGTGCCAAAAATTGTTGGTTGTAGAATTTGATCTTTTGAAAACAAGCAATAGTCAGGGGACAACAGTCCCTCCTCTTTATGGGAGAGGTTCCCTTATTGAAATCCAAAACCTTATTTACAATATAAACATTTGTTAAATATTTTGGTGAGGATTTTGATATCTTTAGATGCATTTATAAAAGGTTTTCAATACAGAAGAAAATAGGAAAAGTCAAGACTGATATTAGAAACTGAGGATAGAGGAGCACTTTTAGATATATAGATTGTAGAATGATATCTTACTAATGCTCTTGATAAAATAACAAGATTTAGACTATGCATATAAAACACATGACATGCATGTATTAGACACAAAGTTCTAAATACACTTATCAATTGAAAGACACAAAGTTCTTTCTTAAATACACATAGCCTTATATGAATTAGATAAAGAACAAAAAGAGAAAAGCATGAGAGAGAGAGAGAAATTTCTTCTGTATTGAGTATTTTAATGTTCTCTTTACATCCAGATATCAAAATCTTGATCCCTTTACAATGATAAGAAAATTTCTTTAAATAACCTTAGAGAGATGGTTACAAAAAAGTCTTTTCAGTTTCCTTTCTTTTAATCTCAAAAGATAATATCTAATTAAATATTACAACATTAACTTATCCCTTTCTTTCATAACACATGACTTAAAGGGATAAATCCACCTTAATTAGATATTTTACAATAAGAAAGAAAAATATAAACTAGGAAGTCGAGATGCTAGTAGAAGCACTTGTAGTCCCCTTTGTCTTTAATACTTGATTTTTGAATCGCTTCAAGGCTTCAGCTATGTCCATTCCTTAGGAATCATTGTATTAGTAGTGGCATGAGTCCAACTACCCAAACACTTCTCCATCTCCTTCCCGAACTCTGCATTCTCCAAGAACTCCTTATTGGCATATCTGTGATAGCATCATGTAGTGTGAAAATCTCCTTCACCTTTTCCTTTGATATAGTGTCCTGTTTGAACAAATCCTCCTTAACAAATGTCTTGAATTGAGACTTGATCTCTTGAATAGTGAATTTTCATTTGAATTTTCTTTGAAGATTCGACAGTGAATATCAAGAAGGAAGAAGTGACACAAGCTTTAAAAGCTTCTCCTTTTTGTAATACATTTTGAGCTCTCCAATGGCTTCCTCAAGAACCTTTATTTTCCAATCAATACTGAAGACCCACTGCTTGGACAGGTTCAATTTTGCATCATCAAAAACCTTTTAGCCAAAAGGACTTGTACATCTATTTCACTCATCAACCTGAGATCTTGAATGCACTCACTCCACAAGTTTCAACTCTCTATCCAACCCATTGAGTGTTGTAGAGAACTTCAATTGAATCTTGGAAATTTTCTCATATGCCTTGAATGCCTCTTCAATAAAATTTAGTCTGTGATTATTAAATCATCAACCATAGCTTCCATTTCCTTTACCATAAGTGGCATGCTTATGGATGTCTTTAATGGCTTGGACTTCATCACTGGACAAGATAGCAGGAGGTGGGATGGAAGCTAGGGAGTAGGATCAAGTACCTTATCCTCTGCCAATAAAGATTTGATGAAACTGGATAAAATTTGGTTTTTCTCTTCTAACTGCTCTGTGTTTGCTTACCTTTTTCAACCCTTTCAATTACCTTAGATATAGTCTCCCTTAGATTATGCACTTCACTTTCTGGGGTTGATTCTCCAAGAGGAATTCTTGTCAACTCCAGATCACCCATTGATAGGTCCTTTTCATCTTTATCAAACTTGGGTTTTGTAATTTCCATGAATTATTGGCCTTGGGAATCTGAAACTAATCTTGAGGTGACTTTGGCCTTCTTAGCTAGAGGGGAGGAGTAGTTCCTAGAAGAGTTTCCACTACATCAAACTTAGGGGACAACAACACTTGAAGTAGCCTTTCTTTTCTTACTTTCAAGAAATGGTTACACCCAAGAAAATGAAGAACTAGAAGTAGAAGGAGAAATAGGTCCAAGTGTAGATGCACTCATGGAACTTAGGTTTACAAAAACCACTTCCAACATAGAGGTATCAACTTGAGTGGTGATGGGAGCTTCCTTGGAAGATATTTCTATAGATTCTGAAACCATTTCCTTTGATTGATCTTCCATCACATTACTTTTTTAGGTGTATTTTCTTTAGGCTTTTCTTTTATTTTTCCTTGAATGTCATCATCATCATCCAAGTCTATAATGTTTCCTTTTTTAGCTTTTGGAGAGAGGACTTACTTTCACTCTCTTGAATAACCTCAACTACCTTATCATCCTTCTTGGCTTTCCCCTTTTTGGTGTATACTAGAGTTGAAGATTCTGGAGGAGAAGGGATAAAATTGTTCAATTGTCTTGGAGCTAACACATGTATTTCTTTTGATATGGAGTAGGAGTATCTTGGGAAGTGGACCTGGATTTCCTTTCCTGAACATTTTCATTTTTCTATCAAACCAAAGTCTAGTTCTCACTAGGATAGGATGGTTAAGCTCCTTCAAGTCATCTCTCTCTTTGACAAACCAATCAATAGTTTCAATCAGAGTGTGCTTGATGGATCTTTCATACTCAAGAGATTGTAGATCCTCATCATCATCCTCTAATCCTTCAAGTGACATAAAATATACTGAAATCAATGATTTGCTGCAGAGATAATCTCCCATAGTACCTTCTCCTGGATTCATAATCATAGAACAATCTACCCAATAGTCTTTAGGAAGATATAACCCATTATGAAGTTGGAGAAATGAACTCCTTGATAACCCGGGTTTATAATAGTGAAAGTGAGAGGAGAAATGAACTCCTTAATACAAGTGTAATTACCTAGTGTGATTGGGAATTAATACTGCATCTTCTTCTCCTACAAGTTCTATGTAACTTATCCAATTGTCTACAAATTTCTACCAAATCCATATTTTCACTGCAATACATGGGAAGTTTAAGGGTTTTCCTCAAATCCATCCAATCTTATATATGAAACTTCCTAAATTGGGTGTGAAAAAGATGCCATAGACACATTGATCAATTATTTTTCCTCATCTTAAAATCTTTTAGTAGTATCTCCTCCAACAACTGACAATGTACATAGTGAACTCTATATGATTTTCTCGGGTCTTAGGATCCATCAATCAGACCCAAGAGTCTCTTTTTTGTATCCAATGAAGATGAGATTTTGTGACTTCATGTCCAATTTCTTTTACATTCTGTTTGGGTATGTGCATCTTGCCGGCTTTGCACCGAATACTCCGAGGTGTGCAATGGATGGTTTCCTCTTTGACCATGCTTCTTGTGGTGTAATTCCATCAAAGCGATTGTAAACAGTGCTCTGTTTAGCAAATACACTTTTTTCTTTCATACGCCCAAAATGTCTCTGCAAGTTTGGAATCATCGATCATGCATCGCACCATTTCCATGATAAGTACGATTTCTTCTCTCGACAACACCATTTTTCTGCGGTGTGTGTGGAGGAGGCATTTGTCGGCGAATCCCGTGAGTTTGTAGATAGTCTACGAACTCTCATTTGGTGAATTCCCCCTCGATCTCGAGTGGAGAGTTTTGATGTGACGACACAGTTTCTTTCTCAGCTGCCACTTTGAAATTTTTGAATGTTTCAAAGGCTTCACTTTTCTTGCGAAGAAAAAAATCCACATTTTGCGTGAATAGTCGTCAACACCTGAGCATGAAATCTCTGGAACCCCTGAATGACTTGGCTGCATCGGACCGCACTGAGATCGGTATGAACCAGTCAAGTTTACCATGAGCTCGAAAAGTACTTGTTTGGAATGAAACTACTGTGTTTTTCCTCTGCAAGCAGTGAGGACACTTATGCTCTGTATCCTTTCGAAGAGATGGTAGCCCATGTACCATATTACACCGGCGAAGTGTGTCGAGATATTTGAAACTTACATGACCAAATCTCCGATGCCACAACCGAGTGAGGTGGAGTTTTTAGCCACGAGTGCTTGATCATTTTGTGAATGAAATCAAGTTGAAACATTCGTCCCACATTTGAGGCTTTGGCAATTATTTTCGAGCCTCTGGATTTATCTCGAATCAAACACATTTTCTTGTCGGATTGACTATCAAAGTCAATTTTCAGGTTGTGATCTAGGAGTTGGTGACCCAGAAAGAAGGTTCTTTGTCAACCCAGGGACATATAGAACATCGATAGTCTGCATTTGCGTGAACCAAGGGTAGAGAAATGTTTCAATCCCCGAATCAGTATATGAAGAATCATCTCCCAACGAAACATGATTTTTCGATGGCGTGTCCCTCATTGAAATAAACCAGTCTCGTGGCTGGTCATGTGTCAGTGGCTCCCGAATCAACATACCCAGACGTCACTAGATGACGTGGATGGTTCACTTGATCGAAAAGCAGTTGAACAAGAAGTCTTCATTGTCTCGACTAATCTTGTTGCTCAAAGCAATATTACCTTCTTGATGGGGTCTTCTTTCCAGTTCCCCTTTTCGCCCGTGATAATTGTTTGAATGTCCCTTGTAAGTTTGTTGTTGTTGAGGTCCAGCATTGCTTGATGAACCTTTCTTATATGTGTTAAACCAACATTCTTGCAAGTCATGTCCTCTTTTGCAAATGGGACATCGCTTCTTCTGTTGATTGTCCCCATGATACTGATTCTGATGTGGGGACTTTTGATAGGATTTAGGTTTACCTTTACCTTTTCCTTTCCATTTTTGATGTGAAGAAAGTGCCTGCTCCTCTTCATCATCCTTGTTGTGCATTACTTCCTCTTGTTGCAGTAGGTTTACTAACTTGTCAAAACTAATTGTCGTATCTGACAAGTTTAGAGTTGTGACAAAAATTCGGTAAGAAGAAGGGAGAGCTCTCAGAACAATGGGAACGAGAGACTCATCTTTGACCTCTTCTCCTAGGGCTAGAAGTGAAGCCCTCAACTCTACAACTCTTCTTAGGAAGGCTTCAATTTTCTCATTCTGTTTGAATTTTAATGTATGCCGACTCTACAAATTGAGTATGACATTCTTGTTCTTGGCCTCATATATTGTGCTCAGCTTATCCCAAGCTTCTTTTGCTGATGTGGCATCTCGAATGTGGACTTGCACATCGTCGGATACTCCAAACAAGATGATGAGCTTTTCTTTCTGATCTGCTCTATCAAATTGTCATTGTTGTGTTGCATCCGTTGGTGATCTGGTTAGAGTACCAGTCACAACAGGCCAGATTTCTTCAAACTCAAGTTGTGTTTTTATTTTTGTCTTCCAAGCAGCATAGTTGCTTCCTCTGAGCAATTGTGAATCCGGAAGAAAAAATTTGGGGGCATTGGTGCCCATTTTGCAGAGATCACTGACAGGGTTTGGCTCTTATCACTCCAGGTATAAGGTCTCCCAATCTATATACCGTCAGTCCGATATACCAAACCTTTCTATATACGTGCCCTTCCGATATACCCGTCGGTACGTGGAAGAAGCTCGCCCTTTCTATATACCCGGTGGTACGTGAAAGAGGCGTTAACGTACGTGAAAGAATTCGATACGTGGTACCAAGACAGTACTGATGGGGTCTGTGTGATTATTGACACCGGCTCAAAGAAATATCCTCATACGCGCGCGTAACTTCGCTATATACTCGGATAATTTCTCAGTCCGGATTTATGTCTTGCAATCGTTCACAGATAGATGGGATGGCTCATAGTGTGTGCATTGTGACCTTATTACTCCCCATCGATTTATAGGGACGATGCCAGGACGATGTTGTTGCAGCTATATTAGGCGTTAAGTGCAGTAGTAGTCGCGACGGCTTTACCGTAAGCGCTTCCAGGAAGGCACCTTTGTATATACCGAATCGTTTGCGAATGAGATCTAGGATCTCGTGAGTGTTCTGAGAACCAAATTTACTATTTTTGATTACAATTCTACCGATTTGAAAGCGATTTAAAGTTTTTGATTGACTATGGCAACTGCAAATTAGTACAATATACGAGTACAATTTGAATGACGAGTGCAAAAATTACAGATTTCGGGGTCCTGGTGGCCTCCTGAACCCAAAATGCTAAAAATTGCAAAAAAATAGCTGAAAATGCAATTTTTAGGTGGGTCTCCTTTTGCAAAAAATGTCTGGAATGAGAAAACAGACCAAATAGGAGAATTTTTTTACCCTAAGTTAGGGATTGCTCCGCTAAATTTAGTTAGCTGTAACTAAATTCAAAAAAGCCTGCTAAATTTAGCAGTTCCGCCAAAAAATCCGCCAGATGCAAAAGGAGAGTTTTTGAGTGTTTTTAGTGGGATTTGATCCTCAAACCTCTCACTTCTAAGGCACATGCACTAACCAACTTGGCCACTTGGGGCGCTTGGGCTATGGAAGGAAGCAATTTGTATTTATTGACAAATAAATTGACTTACCTCTTGAAAAATGGATGCCACGTGGCGCATGCTGGTGAAGGGGCGTTTTTAGGGTTGTATTTGCCCAAAAAATGGATCTGGAGCTTTTCTTTTCACTTCCACTCCTTTGTATTCGCCTATGGCCGCATTTTTTCCTTTCCACGCACTGATCTACAAGTGCAGGCCGCGTTTTTTGTGTTGGGGCGCGTTTTCTCCTCAAAGTGCGTTTTTCCTTTGCCACTGCTTTTTATTGTCCTGGCCACATTTTTCTTGCTCAGGCCGCATTTGTTAGTTCTTTGGGTGCGTTTTTTGACCGTATTTTTTCCCTGGCGCGTGTATGAATTCTTGTGCACGTTTTTCAATGCACAGGCGCGTTTTTGATTGTATTTTGCTTGCTTGTTTGTCTACATGTGTCGGTGGAGGCTCAAATGGCATGGGCAAGCTCCAAAACCCTTTTTTTTGCTATGCGCAGCCGTGGGGGATAGCAAAGGGCGCATATGCTCAAGAAAATTTTTTTTTTCCTACAGAGTTCTTTGGATCAAGAAAACGCCTCCTCTTTTTTTTTTATTTTCTTTGCTGTGTATTCACTTTGCAGTGCACATTGATGGAGTCCTCCAAACAAGCAAAACAATCTCCAAATACAGTAAAACAAAACCCTTATTGGAATTTTTTTTTTTTTAAATTATTTTCAATACATGCCGTAGCAATTTTGCACAGTTGAGTGCACTAGTGCAAAAAAAATTTGCCTTCCAAGTACCTGGAAGGAATAGGTGGATGTGGGGGAGGCAGGGATGGGAGTTTGGGAGTTTGTACGAGTGCCACAGGCTCTCAAATGCTGCAAACACGTCTCCAATCTCCTCTCTCTCTGCTGCTCTCTCTTCCACACCTTCACAGGGCCAGAATTTCGCTCTGGTACCAAATGTTGATTGAGAAACAGGGACGGAAGCCTGTGTAGATTTTATTGATCTCAATCAGTAAACAATTACAGAGGATGGGCTGCAATATTTATAGATATTGCACAGCCAAATACATCCGGGAAAATGAGTTGCACAGGTGCAACCACAAACCAGAATAAACAAGCTTCCAATAACATCCGGGAAGCAAAATTACATAAAAACAAATATATTGTTTATAACAATATAACAATGTGCATACAGACAAATATGGTTGTTTAACCATACAACAGTATAACCATTTATTATTTAATTAATAAAATTAATTAAATAATCCTACTATGCATAATTAATAATAGGATAATAAAATTTATCCTAACGAGATACAATGGAGTACATCAAATAGGAGGTCATGTAGAAGGTTTGGGTTCTCTGAACATTTTCCAATTGCTTAGTCAAGCTATCACAAATGATTCTGCCTAGTTCAAGTTTTGCTTACCCTCACATATAATATTGATGTAGGGGCACATCCAATAGTGAAACTCATTGGTGGTGGGCATTCCCACTATCCTAGCCAATAGAGTGATGATGTCTAATAATTCTTCATGGAAATCAACTCTAAACATTATCTTGGGTAGCCTTGAGGCTCCTTTCTTAGGGTTCTTGAACCAAGACTTTGAAACCCTAATTTTATATTTTTCTTTGTCTTAATCGAAAAGATCTTACACCTGGTCCTTAGTAAGAGTATTTGAATTATAAACCATGGGAATTCTAAGAGAAGTGAAAATACAATCCACATCAAGTCGAGCCACTATCTCGAACTCGAGGATTGGCGATTTCCTTTTTTCGAATCAAAATTGAACTGCAAGATAATACTATGTCGACACACTAAAATGAAATGGGAAAGCCCCTACCTACGTGATTCCACTATATTTGATCAAGCTGAGCCATAGGAGTAGGGTTTTGAAAATTTTTTTGGGCCCAAAAATCATTTGAGTCCAGGTGTTGAGCTTCACTATCGCCGATGTTTGGTATAATCGTCTCCAAGGAAGACAAGTGCTCGTGACCTTTAAAGCTGATCTTCATCTTTATGGCAAGAACAAAAGATTACTTGTGAGAAAATACTTTAGTTCTTTTATCAACACCTTGATGCTTCACGGCTTCTCCTTGCACATGCAGATTTGAAAACAATGGAACAGGACTCGACCATGACTATGAATAGTGTAGAGGAGGGAAACTCGAATGATCAAATAACAAATGCAAGTGAGGTGGTGAAATGATCAATTAAGCGAGTATTTATATGAATTTACACTATAGTAGGTTGGGAGGTGGAATAAATGAGGCAATTAATACTTATGCCGATCTTAAAATAATGAAAATCGGGTAAGGAGATCATTATAAAGGTATTGCACAACCATGTCCCATAGGACATCGAGATACCGGGACACGTAAAGCCAAAAATCTGATTTGTGGAAAAGGAAGACTTTTAGGGAAATTGTGGTCAAGTGGCACTTGGGACATGCATGATGCAAAAAGTGGAAACACCCACAATACATTGAAATCGAACAAGTCGAAAAAAATTGACACTGAGATCAGATTGGGACATCAAAACAATGCTAGGACACGCAAAGCTGAAAAGATCGATTATAAAGGAAAATCAAGGCCAATCAAAAAAGAGAAAATTGGGGAATAGACGGTCAGAGAAAATTGGGACATGAGGGACCAAAAATCGAAAAACCCCAAAACACTGAAAATGCCTCAAAACTCAAAAAATTTGAAAAATCACTACCGCTTAGAATTATCTCTTTCTTAGAGACCTTCACGGGAGTATTTAGAAACTAAACCCGAAAAATTTCAAGAAAAGAGAGGAAATTTTATTACTATAGAGGAGGTGACAACACATGCGATGTCGTTGATAGGAGAATACATTCCCAAAAGAGGACCAACCATGTGTACTCAAACTCTACCCCTTTGGGGAAGGGAATGCACTTGGTAGAAACTAAGGCACACACAAATAAGGATGGTTAGCCAAAAAAAGTGTTAGTATGAAACGAGAGTGTATCATCGAGAAATGGTCAAAGTGTGTGTTGTGTCTAATGCATTGTGCTTTGATTCCGTATGTGTATTGATGAGATGCGACCTAGAAATGATATGTGCGTGAACCCTATAGCCGAAGCATATGCCACGACAGATGAATGTGTAAGTGATGATTTATCCTAAGCGTATATCACTATGAGATGAATGGATGAGTGATGATTTAGCCCTAAGTGTATATCAATACAAGATGAAAGAGGGAGTGGTGATGTAACCTAAGGTGTATACCACTACAAAATGATAGAATATGTGATGATTTATCCTAAAGCATATGTCACTAAGTTGGAAATGTCACATGATGAAAGGTCGAATAGTAAATGTGTGATGAGTGTAAGGTCCATTTGATTTGTAAACCCTCGAAAATTGAGTATGGAATGAGGAACTAATGTGTGTCATCGAGTAGTGAGTGCAACATGTAGAAGACAATGTGATAGACGTGATAGTAAGAGATGACCATGTATTGAGTACAATATGTAATCTATGATGTAAAATGGAAAGTGTAAAATGCATGATGTAAAGTAAGTGTAGTATGTGGGGATAATTAATCTAAGCTATGAACAACTATAAATAAAGTAAATAAATGTAGTAAAGAAGTATATAAGTGACCAAGAAACTATGTAAAAGTAAATTCTAACCCTAATGTGCAAGAAAGAAGAGGAAAGAACTTAGCTGAATAGAAGATTCTTTGGGGACTATGTCGCATAAGCTGATTGGAGAATCTTCAAGGTGAACGATCATGCGTAAGCTCCAAAAAGGATGGATATGGAGTATTTAAATGGCTGGAGCACTGAGAGGGACTGGGGCACCTATGGGCATTACAGTATGCAAACTGGGTGCCTTGGTCTATGCAAAAGCTCTAAAACTGATCTTCACCGGTTTGGTAGATGGTCTAAAACCCTCGTTGTTTGTTGCATCATATTCACTATCTTGTATTGAGTGTCACCAATAATCCAAGATGATGTAAAGACCTGCAAAAGACCAAGAGAAGTATCAAAACCCTAAAAAATAAAGATGCAAATGAATGGGTCGGAATAACCTCAGCTGCCACAACAGTGGGCTTACTAACTGAGAGCATTGCACTAAATTTTAGACCCAAATGTAGTTCTGGTGAGTGTGTGCATAATGTGCCCTAGGTGCTCTCATGCCTAGTCACACTTTGTGAAGTAGCGAGCAATAACTAAATGTAGAAAATGTAATAAAAATGTGTGCATGAAATAGAATAGAATCCCCCCTATGAAGTGTGATGCAAATGTCTTAGCCTTGTGCCTTGTGATGGAGCTATGTGGATGCAAGTGATCTCCAATGTAGTAGATGGATACAACTCTAAATGGATGATAGTATTGAATGATGCTAGGCCCTTCATTATGGTCTCATAACTTTATATTTATAGGGTTATCTTGATCTAATTTCATAATCAACCCCGAAATGGCCGACCATAAAAAATATAAAGATCTAAACTAGCTAGAAAGAGCCCAAAAAGTGGCGAGAAAGTGCAAAGAGACCGTGGCACCTCGAGTGGGTGGGACTAGGGTGTCCACGGGTGCCCCTGGGATTGAGGCTAAAATAATGGAAAATGACCAAAATAGACTGGTCATGTAGGTGGAAAATGTTGGGAATGATGAAATAAAATAAAACAAGATGGCCAAAAGATGAGGGTTAATTAGTACTTTCTTCACTCAAGAACATTCTAAATAGTAGTTTGAAACCAAGATAAATAATACCTAAAGTGCATGATTTTGTGTCTACACCTAATACTCACTTACCCTAACAAAGAAATCATGGTATAGTTGAACATGTTGGAACTAAATGAAAAAGATGAGATTGGAAATCCATTAGCTAGATCCTTGCATATTATTCACCTTGATAAGAAGGTACATGAGACCCCAAAATGATCCCAATGTTGAGAAATTTTTAAAAATCTTTGAAAATCCTCAACTCTTTAATAATTTAAAACATAATTAAAACATAATTTATTTATTTGAAATCACATTTTTTGTATGCAAGTTGTATGAAAGCGTGTGGAGGAATTGAATATGGTGGTGGTAAACTTATGTATAGTGTTAGGACAATGAAAGTGTAATATCGTGTTGTTTATCATTTGTTTGGTTATTAGTCGCTTTCAAGTTCTTTAGTTTAGTTTGCCTATTTTCTATTTTTTAATTTTTAAGTACTAAGTAATAGATTTGTTAAGCTATCTAACAATGTTTTAGATATATTGTTGTTTGAAATTCAAATAAAATCACATCATTTTGTAATCATGTAACAAAATGAAAATTTCAAAGAACATATTTTGAACAAATGGTTGAATGGATTCTGTTTAAATCCATTTTAATCTCTCACTACACTAATTATTTCAGAAAGCCTACATTAAGGGCTTTAATTTTTAAGAATAATGGAATTTACATTAAAAATTTTGAATAACGAAATTATTTTCACATACTTCTAAGTTGTATTACTTTTGCATTATATTCTACATCTTGTTGCACCACCATCACTCCCGTAGACCAATATTTTTTTGTCCCCCTCCAAGCTAAGCTCTACATTTCTTATCTTCCACTTGTTAGACCACTTGGAAAATTACCTCTATTATTTGGCATCTGTGTTTACATTGAATAAATGTGTTTATCATTTATTTACATGAGTACCAAATGAATTTTTTTAGACTAAGCTCACCTTCAATTATCTTATGACTCCACAAAAATGGGATAACAACTTTCCACATTTTATCAAGCCATTCATATGTATATTGCATCCAAGAATTCATATTTGGTTTGTCTTTTTTTGCATCGAAACCTATCGATTCCTTTGGCATTGGATTATTTTCTCACCTAACATTCTTCTATATACATCAAAATGTTGACCTCAACATTCACACCATTGAAAAAATATGATATTATGAAGGCCGAGATATGGATTATTCTAGCTGTGACATGCCCAAGATGGAGAAATGTTGTCAATTGACGAAGACAAATGGCTAGTAGGTTGTCACCATAGGAGATTTAGAGATGTAATGTAGTTTGATTGAAATGGAAAAGCTATGAATTTTCTATTGGTTGACCATCAATCTACTTTGGATTATTGGATCTCTATGTGAAAATAATGGCAGAGAAATTTGTATGAAAGTGAGTGGAGGAATTGAATATGGTGGTTGTGAACTTATGTATAGTGTTAGGTCAATGACAAGTGTAATAGTGTGTGGTTTAGAATTTGTCCGTTATTACTTTCTTTCAAATCCTTTACATTAGTTTTTCTATTTTTAAAGTATTAACTAATAGATTTGTTAAGTTATTGTTAGTGAAGAATCACAACATTCCCGAATGTCTCGCAACTGATGGGTTGAGACTCTTAGTGTGATTGCACAACATGGAGCATCTCTCAAGGTGTGGGACTTTGAGTTGAGAGAGATCTCTGGATTAAGGCGGTTCCCATCCCTCTGTTCAGTGTACACAAAAAATTACAGAGGATATATTCTAAGTCTATTCTATCTACCAAGGAGACAAGGTTAGAGAGATGTAAGAAAATAAACCTAAGCTAATGAGGTGATACACTAAAGGAATGTTAGACACTCATTTTGCTATTTAACATAGACCACATAAATGTAATACAAATGACATGCATAGATAAACAGAGATAGTGATAAGAGATCGGAAAGACAACAACAAATACATGAGAGGGTCGAGAATCATCCATAGACATATATTTTATTGCTCAAAAGTCGATATAGTATATTGTAGTGGCCAAGAAGCAAACTTGCATTACAACCCAAAGGAGAGGTTAGAAAAGCTCCACAAATCCTTCTGTGAACAAAATAAGAAGGGAGGGTGCAAAACAAAAATGTCCAACCCTTTACAATGAGCCCCAACCCTGCCTTTATAGATTTAACACAGAGAGAAGAAGGAGAAAGAGGTGGGAAAATTAATTCGAGGCTCAGCTACTGCCATTAATGCCTCCTGCAAATCCGCCTCCAAATTTTCATGTCTACATCAATTACTTGTTTGGTGCCTTGAAGGAGGAGGAATGATGGATCAGATCAAATCTGATCTAGTTGTTGGGGAAAATAGATCTTGTATTAATGGCCTGAAGATGTTTCTTCATTTTCTCCCCACCTAACCTCTCCAAAATTAAAGTTTCAGATCTCCATGGTGTAGACAAGGTCGAGATCTTTCCAAAGGTGTTGTTAGATTTTGAGCACCGAGTCAAAATATATGCTCATTTGAAATTTGGATCGGGTCCATACAAAATGGCGGGAACTAGCTACCAAAATGGGCCCCCTTTTGAAACCCGAACACGTGGAGGGCTGGCGCATGTCTGAGGGAAGCCTTTGTATTTTGCTTTTGGAGTTGCGTCGAGGATGACACGTGGCTTCTTCCACGGCTTGCTCAGTCTCTTCATGTTTTTGGCTAAGTCTTTTGCTCGGTGGGGTCATATATCTGACCGGGGACACGCGGAGGCCTGACGCTTGTTTGGAAACCTTCCCTTAATTTTCTCTTGAATTAGTGTCGTGCTGACACTTGGCACCCTCCACTAACATGTCTCAATGCTTTGACTATTCAACTTGACCTTGTCCCTTTACGAAATCGGAAATGTGGAGGCTCGTGCTCACTTAAAAATGACTCGGGATTTTGCCTTTGAAGGAGCATTGATTGACACGTGGAGGCCTCCGCAGCTCTTGGAATTTTCAATGGCTTCTCTTACCTTTTCGGACCCTAAACACATGGTGAGATGGTGCTCGTTCTCCATACTTAGTTGTTTTTGGGCCCGCTCTATCCTATTTTTCAACTTGGACTACATGGTGAGCCCACACTCATTTGGGTCTCCAATTTTGGATTTACCTTTGGGGATGTGCCAAGTTGACGTGTGGTGGATTCCACTAGCACTTCTATACTTAGTATTTTTTTTAGGCCCGCCTTGTCTACCTTTTGACTTTTAGCTATTGACTTTGCCTCCTCTTTGGGCCTAGGACATGTGGGGGCCTGGTGCTTGTTCGAGCCTACCCTTTTGGATTCAATCTTTGGAGGTGCACCATTTGGACACTTGGCAGCATCCACTATCTCCTCCATACTTAGCTATTTTTGGGCTCATTCTAGAACTATTTTAGAGCCCGAAGACTTCAAATTTTCATTTCTTCTCCTTTGAGCCTATGGATTCTTTGACACTATCTTCTCCTTCCCCGACCTTGCTATTCCATTTTGAGCCCGCTTGTAATCTATTTTTGGATTTGAAGCATGGGTTCACTCGACAGAGCTGTTTCTTGAATTTCTTCTTACATGGGGTCATTTTATCTTTCTGAGCCCCGCCACCCATCAGATAGTTCTTCTCGCAACCTCGTTTTGCAGGATTTGAATGTGATTTCTCTAGTTTCTTCTATGTGGGGTCATGGTTGATCAATTTTGCCTGGGGGGAAAAATATGGATAACAATTTGGTAACTCGTAGGGGTATCTTCTGCTAGATGAGAGGACCAATTGCCTTGTTATATCCATTGGGCATGGAGTCAAGAATGACGGCCTGATACTGATCTTGCCTCTGATCCACGAGCGACCATTTGCACTCTCAATTTTCATAAGAAATCTTGAAATAAGGCTTCTGAGAGTAGAAAATTGTCTTGACCTGGGGCTTTCATCTGTCCCTGAATGGACTATTTTGAAGATGGATTTTTAGTTTCTCTATATTTGTTTTATTTTGAAGATAACAACTATTACAGGAAACTATGAGTTTCCCCATCGTGAATACTGAAAGGGATAGCACATCCACTTGGAGGCACATTGGGCTGTGTAACAACGTAACCTGGAGCAACAAAGAACCTATGCCACAACTCTTAGGAAACAACAATACACTGACACACTTAGGGAAATTAAAATCCTATGCTAATATTTTGGGATGGTGGAAATCCCATTCCAATTTGAGATGGATCCGTAATCTTTTTCACCATCCAATTTAGCCAGCTGGAAGGCATTGCTACTCTTGCACTCTGTGATCATGTAAGGGCCACTCCAGATGGCATCAAATTTGGAGTGTTTTCCTGGCTTTTCCCGATCTGCATCCCACTTTAGGACTAATCCCTTTCTGAAAGGTCCTCATCCTTGCCTTCTTATCAAAACTCTTTTTATCAATGCCTGATCCTTTTCCATGACCTGCATTGCATGCTCTCTTGCCTCTCCTACCTCCATCAACTCTGCATACCTGATTGCCATGGGTTCAAACTCAGCTAGCTCTAACTGTTTCATGAGTTCCAAAGCGGGAAACTCCAATGAGATGGGAAATACTACCTCCTTTCCATATACAAGTTTGTATGGTGAGCTACATGTGGACCTCTTTGATGTGATCCTATCAGCCCATAGAGCTGATTTGAGCCTTGTATGCCAAGTCCTTTGATTTTCATCCAGAGTCCTTTTGATAATCCTTAATAGGTTCTTATTTGTAGACTCTGCTTGGCCATTACCCTAAGGGTAATAATTTGATGAGGTGCTGAGATACACACCATTCTTAACTTCCCATTCAGTGATCCTTGTACCAAGGAATGCCAATGCATTATCTAGATATAATAGTGGCAGGAATCCAAACCTAGTGGCTATTCCTTCATAAAAATCCAAGATGTTGGATTCATTTGCTTCTTTTAGTGCCACTGCTTCAGATCCACTTGGTGAAATAATCTATTGCAGTAAGTATCCACTTGTGGCCTTGGCTTGAATTTGGGTTAATCACCCCAATGAAGTCTAGTCCCCATTACATGAATGGTTGATTCACTGAAATGGGATGAAGGGGTAGGGCTGCTAGCTTCTCCTTTCCTGTGAAGAATGCACATTTTTTACACTTCTTGACCCATGAGTAGCAGTCCCTGAACATTGTAGGCCAATAATAACTAGCCTTCATGATCTTGAGAGCTATTGCTCGAGGGGCAAAGTGACCTCCTGCTTCTCCATCATGGAATTCATGCAACACTCTCTCAATTTGGCCTGTCTCAATGCACCTCAATAGAATACCATTGATATCCTTCTTAAACAAGACACCACCAACAAGCACATATGGGATAGCTTGTAGTTTGAAGTATCTTCTCTTTCCTTGTTCCATTCTAGAGGGCACATACCTATTTGAAGGTAATGCACCAAAGCTTGGGTCCAACATGGAGCAGGTGCATCATTAGCTGATTGTTCTTGATCATTCTATAGAAATAGGACAACCTCCTTTTCACCCATTGACTCAGCCTATTGCTTAGAGGTGAGTTGTTCACATAGTCCCTTGCCTCTAACCAGTTTGGTCACCTTGATCTCAATGTCATATTCCATTACCTGGTGATCCAACCTACCCTCTTCTCATTCAAATCCTTATTTAAAAGGAAGTCCTTAACACCAACATGAGATACTAGCAATTGAATCTTGTTATTTGAGACCAAGTTTTTGAACTTCTTTAAGCTCCTAATAACAGCAAGGACCTATTTTTCAATGAAAGAGTATTTTACCTCGTAGTCCTCCAAGCTCGATTTTGAAGAAAGCTATGGGTTTCTCTGAACCTTCATTGTTGGGTTGGACCAAGATGGCTGAGATGGTGTCTGACCCTCCAAAAGCATATAACATGAAGTCTTTTGAGAAGTCTAGGTTAATGAGAGTTGGAGCCTGTGATATTGCGAGATTGATGGCCTCAAAATCTCTCTTTGCCTCTCTTTCGTCCATTTAAATGCAAGACTCTTCTTTAACATCATTGTTAAAGGCTTCACAAGAGTGGCAAAAGGTATAAACCTACGAACAAAGTTTATCCTCCCAAGAAGCTTTGGATAGAAATTTTATGTTGTGGCAATGGAAGTTTCTAGATGGCTTCAACCCTTTCAGGATCAATTGTCAATCCCTTCCTTGAGACAATGTGGCCCAACAATTTCCCTTCATGAGCCAGGAACACACACTTTTTTGGGTTTAATGACACCCCGAACCTCCTACATCTCTGGAATACCTGTCTAAGGTGAAAGAGATGATCTACAACATTCTTGGAGAAAACAATGATATCATCAAGATACACGTGACTATGTTGTTAATTAAGCCTTTGAATGCCATGTCCATAGCTCACTTTGAAATGTTGCTCTAGCATTTGATAGTCCAAATGGCATCTTCTTATAAGCATAGGTTCCCCATTTGGTGGTGAAGGTTGTCTTGAATTGATCTTCCTCTTTCACCGTTATCTGGTTATAACCTGAGTATCCATCCAACAATGAAAACCTCTCAGAACCAGCTACAACTTGTAAGATCTGTTCCATTGATGGGAGTGGGTAGTGATCCTTATGAAACATTCAATGTTTCAAAGGAAAATACCTGAGTATGACCTCTAGAGTGATGCTTTATTAGATCACGAAAGTCCACACATACCTGATTTCTCCATTTTTCTTCCTCATAGGAACCAAGTTAGAAACATAACTCGAATGCTTGATGGGAAAGATGATACTGGCCTCAATTAATTTGTTCAATTCTTTTCTCATGAGAGGCTCAATGTGGGGATTTATTGGCCTTTGTTTTTGTCTGAAAGGTTTAGCTCCTAGATCCAACTCAATGGTGTGTTGTGCCAACTTTGGGTGAAACCTCTTAAATATTTATAAGTCCAGGAAAAGACATCTGGGAATTCTTGACAGAGTTGAAAAAATTCAGATTTTTCTTGTTGAGTGCTTACTCTGCCAATCTGCAATGTTTTGCCTTCTTCTATAAAAATAGGTTCTGAATCTTCACCCTTTACCTGAATATTTGCCTTTTCTTTTCGGAATTGGTCATTTGGGTTGAAGATTGATTCCAAAGTGACAAGACCCTTTGGTAGTTTTTTGGTCCTCAGTTGCACCACTTGATCACCATACTGCTGCTCCAATCTATCTTGATTCCTAGAGGAGAACTCAACTTCTTCCTACAGAAATTTGACAATTTGTTGATCATTTTCAAAGACTTTCCAACTTGTGTTGTTGTCTGGGACAACTAGCCTTACAACCAACTTGATATGGGGCTGATGCTTATCATTCTTGATACTCTCCACAACGTCAAATGCTGCCCCAACTATTACTAGTTTGTCCATTGCTGTATTCATTTTTCTTCCTGGGGATGGAGTTGATGTTGAATGCCTCAAAATCCTCAATGAGGTCCCATACCCGGTTCTTGTAACTATTTAACTGTAAGTCATTATTGACAAAAATTTCCTCCTCGACTTGATTAGCAACTAGTTCACTGTCACCAAACACTTACAAGTTCTTGATTCCTCGTTTCCTTGCCCAATGCAATCCATGAACCAAAGCCTCATATTTTGTTGTGTTGTTTGAACAGGAAAATTAGAAACGGAAAGCTGAGTAGTATTTCATACCTTTGGGGGAACAAGCATAGCTCCTCCTCCGGCTCCTTGCCTACTTCTTGAGCCATCAAAGAACAATTTCCATACTTCATTGTCATCTTTGTGTTCTAGCTTAATGATGTCAGGAAGAGGATGATTCTCCTCATGCAGATAGTAGACTCCTAGCTCAGATTCTTCCATCTCCTTATAGGGGTCAAAATCATGTCTTTTGTTCACCCATTCATCAAGATTCAAGTCTAGGATACACCCCACCTTGGTATCTACTTCACAAGTGCTTAGGAGGTCCTCCTGATCAAAGGTGAACAATTGGCATTGATTGGGCTGGGTACATAAGAATCAATATGGTAATCTACTATGGGCTCAGATCTGATTGTGGCCTTAGCTCCATACCTTGTTCTAAAAGCATGTGTGACCAATCAGTAAAAAAACAAATAGCCCCCAATTTTGGCGCTTTATTTGAAGTCCCTAGACAAACATAATACAAAATATGGTGGCAAGTCTATGATTGATACATTCTACAATACAGTCACATTAGGGCAGGAATGCAGTGTGAGGCTCAAATATTTGATGACTCAAAGTTGTTGCTACTTGTCCCATCCAATTCGCACTACCCTCCGGAGATGACTTCATATTGAAGACTCAATTGATCAGTTATTTTGCTTTGGCATGAGAGAACTACTTGCCCCCGAGTGAATCATGTAATTATGTACCAATTTTTCCCCAATGATCAATGAAACATAGAATGGAGGAGGCTTCAGATTCTTACCTTGTTGTCCTCCATGGTTTCCCTCAAAGTTGAGATGTACTAGCAAACACTTTCTTTCTTGATAGGGGGTCTATTTAGGCTTGACCAATTGGCATGGCATGGCGATCTCAATAGATCCTCTGTCCTTTGGAATGGCCACAATGACTCCCATAGTGAAATGTTCACATTTGTCTTCTTCATTTTCTTAATGATATTAAATGAGCTATCCTTCTACTACCCCTTCCCTGGCACATTTTTCTCTTACACATGGGTTGTTACAACTAGTGCCTGAGTAGATTTGGAAGGTGGTTTGGACTGACTCTGCATATTGGGAGTTACATTTTGAGTGCCAATACCTTGTGGAGTAATGGAGGATTGAGGATTAACTGAGTTTGGTGATTGTCCTTCTCCAATATTTCTCTTCTTGGACCGTATATTAAGCTAACTTACACTTTGAGAAGGGGACTAGTTCATTCCAAAAAGTCTTCAAATTGTCAATCGACAAGCATAGTTTCACTTGGAGGTGCCTCTTACTGAGTTCCTTGTTGCCGATTTTCTTCTTGGCTAGACTCTTGTGACACACCAGTGGTCTGTACCATCAAGGCCTGGTTTAGTGCACCATTGAAGCACATTGATTGATTATGTGGCTAATTACATGGGAAACACCAATCATATTCTTGTGCCATGTTGTTTTGTGCTGGAACTAATTCCCTTGATGTTGAAGTTGTGTTTGGATCATATGACCTGAAAGGTCTAGCAACTTGAGGTTGTCCTTGGTTTTGATTCTGATTTACAGCCTAAGCTGGTGGTCTATTTTGCTAATATGGGGGTCTAGCCTGATACTAAGTCTTGAGGCTGATATGGCTTAGAAATCTGAGCTTGTTGCCTCTTGATAGTTACTAACTCATTCCCTAGGTTCTGAAGTTGTTTCATAAACTCTTGAAGCTCATTTGAGGTGCTAGAGGACGAGGTGGAGGCTTCACGAGTCTAAACTCGGTTACCTAGGAGTAGGTATAGGAGCTAATGTGGGTGTCTGGCTAGTGCTTGGGTTTCCTAATTCTAGGTATAGAGGCATGGGTGGCCTAGGAGCAAGTTTGCCATCCTGAATTAAACAATTTTCAGCTCCTATGGAAAGGCTATAAGCTATAGGTAAGGTTATGCCTCCCATTGACTGAATCATTAAAGCAATATCAGAATTTAGAGCTCTAAGAAAGTATAAGAAAGAACCTACATCTGTGGGCCTTACAACCAATGGAATCATGTCCTATGTCCTTTGAAATCTAAGGTTGAAATCTGACAATTTCTTGTTAGGAGCTCTTTTGATTGTTGTTAGTTGCTCCAATAAGGACATGTTATCTCCTTTTTCTCCAAACTGGTCATAAAGAGCTCTGCACAAATGGTCCCAATTTTGAATAGAGCCTGCTGTTAGGCTCCTGAACCATTGTGAAGCTTTACCCTTGAGTGAAGAGGCTAGCAACTTAACTGCAATGTCCATCTCAGTGATCTCATGGATTGCATGACATTTGCAATGTCTTGAATGTGGTCACTAGGAGAAGTCTGGTTCTCTCCAGTGAAATATGGGATGCTCTTTAATGCTGCCACTAGGACTGGATTTTGTGCATTAAGAGCGAGTGGGTTGCTGCCAGTGAAATTGACATAAGGATTTGGTTGTGCCATCTTGATCGGCCTGAGCACCCTTCTTGATTGAAATAATGGCCTACTAGGAGGAGGTGTTGACAAGGCTTTGTTTGGTGGAGATGGAGACCTCTGGGATCTTCTCCCCCTTCTCCTTCTATTTGGAGACAAGTGCAGTGGACAAACTATCCCTCTTCTCTAGTTCTTGACCTTGTTTGTATTCTTCTCATGAACTTGGCAAGCTTGGACTGTTGAAACCAGTGGATTCTATCCCTTTTGGAGTCACCAGATGTATAGTTTTAAAGCTTCTTAAAAGCTAGAATCACAGCAAGTGCACATCAATCTTACTGTAATAAAGATGGAGACTTCTTGGTCCCATCGGGCATGCCAAAACTATTAGTGCAGAATCACAACACCCCTGAATGCTCCTGTAACCAGATGGGTTGAGACTCTCAGTGTGATTACACAACATGGAGCATCTCTCAAGGTGTGGGACCTTACAAGTTGAGAGAGCTCTCTGGATTGAGGCCAGTTCCTATCCCTCTGTTTAGGTGTACACAAACAAATTGCAGAGGATCTATTCTAAGTCTATTCTATCTACCAAGGAGACAAGGTTAGAGAGATGCAAGAAAATAAACCTAAGATAATGAGGTGATACACCAAAGGAATGTTAGACACTCATTTTGTTGTTTAACACAGACCATAGGAATGTAATACAAATGACATGCATAGATAACCAGACAGAAATAAGAGATCAAAAAGACAACAACGAATACATGAGAGGGTTGAGAATCATCCACATACATATATTTTATTACTCAAAAGTCGATACAGATATTGAAGTGGCCAAGAAGCAAACTTGCATTACAACCCAAAGGAGAGGTTAGAAAAGCTCCAAAAATCCTTCTATGAACAAAAGAAGAAGGGAGGGCACAAAGCAAGAAATGTCCAACCAATGAGCCCCAACCTTGCCTTTATAGATTGATTAAAAGAGAAGAAGGAGAAAGAGGTTGGAAAATTAGTTCGAGGCTCACTACTACCATTAATGCCTCCTATAGATACACCCCAAATCATGTCATGTCGCATCGATTACTTGTTCGACACCTCGAAAGAGGAGGAACGACGGATCAGATCAAATCTGATCTGGTTGTTGGGGAAAATAGATCCTGTATTAATGGCCCAAAGACATTTCTTCATTCTCTCCCCACCTAACCTCTCTAAAATTAAATTTTCAGATATCCATGGCATAGACAAGGTAGAGATCTTTCCAACGGTGCGCATTTGTTGGATTTTGAGCATTTAGTCAAAATATATGCTCATTTGAAATTTGGATTAGGTCCATACAAAATGTGGGAACCAGCTACCAAAACGGGCCCCCTTTTGAAACCTGGACACGTGGAGGGCTGGCGCATGTCTGAGGGTAGCCTTTGTATTTTGCTTTTGGAGTTGTGCTAGGCTGACACATGGCTTCTTCACGCTTGCTCAGTCTCTTCATGTTTTTGGCTAAGTCTTTTGCTCGGCGGGTCATATATCTGACCGGGGACATGCGGAGGCCTAGCGCTTGTTTGGAAACCTTCCCTTAATTTTGCTCTTGAATTAGCACCGTGCTGACACTTGGCACCCTCCGTTGGCCTATCTCAATGCTTTGACTATTCAACCCGACCTTGTCCCTTTACGAAACTAGACGATGTGGAGGCTCGTGCTCACTTAAAACCCGCTCAGGATTTTTCCTTTGAAGGAGCATCGGGTTGACACATGGAGGCCTTCACTAGGCTCTTGGACTTTTCAATGGATTCTCTTACCTTTTCAGACTGAACACATGGTGAGATGGTGCTCGTTCTCCATACTTAGTTGTTTTTGGGCCCGTTTTGTCCTATTTTTCAACTTGGACTACGTGGCAAGCCCGCGCTCATTTGGGTCTCCACTTTTGGATTTACCTTTGGGGATGCACTAAGTTGACGTGTGGTGATTTTGCTAGCACTTCTATACTTAGTATTTTTTGAGGCCCACCCTTTCCGTCTTTTTAATTTTAACTATTAACTCGCATCCTCTTTGGGCTTGGGACACGTGGGGGCCTGGCACTTATTCGAGCCTACCCTTTTGGATTCAATCTTTGGAGGTGCATCGTTTGGACATTTGGAAGCGCCCACCGTCCCTCCATACTTAGCTATTTTTTAGGCTCGTTCAATTGTTTTAGAGCCCAAGACTTCAAACTTTCACCATTTCTTCTCCTTTGAGCCTATGGCTTCTTTAACAATGTATTCTCCTTCCCGACCATGCTATTCCATTTTCGAGCCCGCATGTAATCTATTTTTGGATTTGAAGCACGGGTTCACTCGATAGAGCTATTTCTTGAATTTATTCTTGCACGGGGTTGTTTGATCTTTCGCAGACTTGCCACTCCCATCAGAGAGTCCCTCTATAACTTGTTTGCAGGATTTGAACATGATTTCTTTGGTTCCTTTTGTGTGGGGTCGTGGCTGATCAATTTTTTTGGGGAAAAATATGGATAACATTTATCCAACAATGTCATAGATATATTGTTGTTAGAAATTATTGCCCATATACATGCATTATTTGTATTTTGGCATTTTCAAGTAGTCTAATAGTTGTCAAATTATGTCTATGTTTAGTTTTATTATAATTGTTTTGTATCGGTGGTTATTTCAAGTCTAATATAAAATCAATGTTACTTGTCTTGGTGTCTTATTGTGGAATTGTATTTTCACCATTTTTTAATTTTTGGCCGCTATAAGTGTAAATTGACCGACGTGAATAATGTGAATGAGATCAATTTGATATAATGGAAGATGAATACATATATTATTTGAACATTATAACTTGAGTTGTGTAAAAAGTATGAAACATGTAGGTTTTTTAATTTTCACTTTTTGTTTCCAACTTTCCATTGATATATTTGTCTTATTTAATGAGATCAAATGTCTTTGACTCGAAAACCTCGACACCGTAATAAAAATAAAATTAAAAATAACAAATCTTGACTTGTATATAAAATCTACCCGCCAATTATATGACACTATTGGAGGGGCTCAATTATCAATGTTTTTTTGTACATCACTTATTTTCTTGTAATTACCGTAGCTTAAACTATAGTGCCTTAATTAATGATGATTATTATAATATGAGTGAGATCGAGAAGATAAAGTAGATGACATATAGAAAATATTACTTGGGTGGGAAAAATATTAGCCGTGGAATAGGTACAAGACATGTGGTTTTAAATGCAAGCCAATGTCCGATAACCTTGATGTCAAGACAAACTTATTAAAAACAAGGTTAAACAAAAATTCAAAAAATAAATAGAAAATCCATTTTTTTCATCATGCTTTACCGTCACCGAACAATCCCTTTCGCATGCCAAGAATGGTGTTCCTTCCTTACAATCAGTAAGATAGATAGTGCACATGGATGAAATACATGGCCTCTTTTTCTTCCCTAGATACAAATAAGAAACCATGTCTGTTGTATTCATGTTCATGGATCAAGACTCACAAAGTGTGGAAGTTGTAGGATTTGAAATGTGTGGAGTCCATTAAGGCTCAAGATGACATCAGTATATTCCAAGGTCGCGACATATGAGTTTTCTTTTATCATCTTTGTTCTATGTCTGAGATAAGTTATGGAGGAGGTTCAATATCCCCCCCATGTTCTCACATTACTCCATCCACTAGGAGTATATTTGTGTGTTTTAATCAAAGATTGTTGTTTACACATTTCTTGTTTTCCTACAATTACTCAAGCTAACAACTGAACTGGGGGTAATTGAAAGTGCTTTAAATGAAGAAAACATGTGGTTGGGTTTGGAACAGTTGTAGCCTATTCGATGAAAATAACTCAAAAGAATTTGAAAAATATCAAAGAGAGTTGTAGACATAGGAATGATATTCAATAATCTCCATATTTCATAAATCCAAAAATACATATATATAGGATATACATATCCTATTTTAAACCACTTACAAATATCGATTTAGTTGTTAAAATAACTCATAACATATTAAACCATATTTACGTGGTTGTTAATATCAACAAATTTTCTAACAAATATAATGTGAGAAATAACTAATTAATTCCTAACATTCCCTCCTTGGTGTGAACATGGGGAGAAAGTACATCTCAAAAATTGGAAACATAATCATATGCCTCCGCATACTTTTAGGTCCGCATACTACCGGCTTGGATCTTATGCACATGACCAATCTACTTCACCACAGTGAATCCCTTACTAGATGATCACACTTCCACCAATACACCTACATACACGAACTCAACAGTTCCCACTTTCACTTCCAAAGTGAATGCTCTTTCACCGGCCGATCGATGAAGAAGTACGATAGTTCAAGAATATCAGCAAATGAGGATCACCCAGCTTTAGCTGTCCTCATATACAACTATTCTTAGATTCCAAAATGCACATTTTCCTCATTTTAATCATAACAGGAAGGAAACCACACACCATTTTATTTTTCACACACCACACAACTGAAAAAGATATGCCACCATACCAAAATGCATCCCCGATCGTTGGTGACTAACAAGAGGCGTTGATCGCCCTCCATCCTCCATTACCTCCAACCTCCAGTTTGAAGTTGCTAACTCAGTAGAATGTGATCATGTTGCTCAATAATTTCCATTGACATCGGGTAACACCGAAAATGCGTCTATGAGGCAAATTTTTACAATTTTGACATCGATCGATGAGACTAAAAAAAGAGGGTATTTTCAAACATATTATTTTTCAATGAAATTGGAATCAATGCAAAAAGGATAAAAAAACACTTTTGTAAAAATGGCACTTGATTTTGAGGTACCATGAAAAACTATTAAGGATTCAATTTCCCGTAAAAGGTCTAATTTTAATTAAAATTGATCAACGATTAAAAACTTGCTCTAGATGGAGAGAAAATTTATAATCTGACCACTCGTTGGAACTAGGAGGAAATGAGGATTCCAAAAATGTCAAAGGCTCTAAAAATGACGCTGAAAAATATTAATTTGGCTAAAAATGTAATAATTGCCCTTAAAATGCAATTATTAAACAAAAACTAGAGAAAATTAATATTTTCAAACTATAGTCTTTGTTAAAAATTAAAAAAAGCCAATAAAAATGGTTGGAAAAAACTAACAACTTCATAATTCTAGAACCATACCTTTGTTTTATAAACCAAAAAATGCATTGGAAAGGTGGTTTTAAGATCTTTGCAGTGGTACCAATTTTTTTTTGATATTATCACTTGACCTAAAACCTGTTCATGATCGAGTTGGACGTGAATTTGAATCCATTGTTCATGCCTCGAATTCCAAAAGGCCATGGTCTCGCACATTTATACGAAATTTGGATTCAATTCTTTGTGATTTCTATTCATTACTCCTCGCAAGACTTTGTTCGTAATCCGAGTTGGATGGAACCAATATTAGAAAAGATCAATGAAAATAAATTGGACATCGCATGAGTCGTACATAAAAACACACGTAAATGAAAGCTCAATCCATTTGCAGAAATTTCCCAAGCTTCCAAATCTATCTTCCTTTGACGTTTTTACTATACTGTAGGTTGCACTTTGTAGAGACCATAATATTTAATGTAGATAGGATTCTTGCAATGTATACTCAATGCATTCCACCAAAGATTATCATTATTTCACTGATGCCAAATGAAAATAACTCAGAAGAATTTGAAAAAGATCGAGAGAGTTGTAGACATAGGAATGATATTCAATAATCTCCATATTTCATACATCTAACAAATACATACATATATATATATATATATATATATAGGATATACATATTTTATAAAATAGGAAACCACTTACAAATATCGACGACTTGTTAAAACAACTCGTAACATATTAAACCATATTTACGTGGTTGTTAATATTAACAACTTTACTAACAAATATAATGTGAGAAATAACTAATTAATTCTTAACATCGATATTCCCCATTTTCTTTTTGACTATTTCAAGCACAAATTGTACTCACATGAATAATGCTAGTGAGATAGAGACAATAATGTGGAGCATAGATAACAATATTATTTTGGTATGGATAATAAGAGCCATAAAATAGGTGTAGAACATGGAGATATTTAATTCCCACCTTATTTGTAACCTTCCATTCATGTATTTGTCTTATTTAATAAATTGAACACCAACCAATCAAAACCCTGACTCGATTTGTCGTTGATGGATAACACCATCATGACTAATTATGAGGGAACTCTAATCATTACTTTGATAGCTAGAGAGACCATCATCTCAAATGTGTTTGAAATTAGTAATCTAGGATGCCACGATTAGTCATCATCTCTCTATCTCCAAATTGTCCCATGAGATGCACTTGTAAATTTCCTTACATTTACTTGTGTTCTAATTACCTAAAAATGCAATGCCTAACATTGCTAACGAATCACTTTGGCATTATTGATTAACCACTATTTACATTCGAGACATATCTCCACAATATATTACATCAACGATCGCACAACATGCCTTTTCCCTTCAAATGATTGATAAAAATATCTTGTGATCAGATGTGAGTAAAGTATCGCATTGGTTCCCCTTACCACTTTCCCCAAGGAAAGAAGGTTCTATAGATCTAGAGGGGAGCATACTATAAAGACTCTCCTCGTCCCTTGCTTTTCATCCACCTTTAAATCCATGTTGTATAGATGTTTTGGTCGGCCCAAAATCACAAGTATTTTACGCTCCTTATCCCCTCAAATTTGATCCGCAAACAAGTTTTCTATATGTCTAACTCCATTTTCCACATTTTTGTTCCTTTCTCTTCGCTCACATTTCTTGTACTTTCCTTTAAACAACTACCCGTAATGGTTACTCCTCTCCAACAAGTATTTTGCGCTCCTACCCCCTCAAATTTGAGGCATTCAACATCAAATCCATCCCAAGGAAGAAGAATGAAGTAGTAGACAGTCTGGTAACAATTGGGGCAACATTTGATGTTGTGGAGAGTATCAAGAATGATAAGCATCAACCCCATATCAAGTTGGTTGTAAGGCCAGCTGTCCTAGATAACAACATAAGTTGGCAAGTCTTTGAAAGTGATCAACAAATTGTCAACTTTCTACAAGAGGAAGCTGAGTTCTCCTCCAGGAATCAAGACAGATTGGAACAATAAGTATGGTGATCAAGTAGTGCAGCTAAGGACTAACAAACTACCAAAGGGTCTTATCACTTTGGAATCAATCTTCAACCCAAATGACCAATTCCGAAAAGAGAAGGAAAATATTCAAGTAAAGGGTGAAGATTCAAAACCCATTTTTATAGAAGAAGGCAAAACATTACAGATTGGCAAGGTAAGCACTCAACAAGAAAAAATCTAAATTTTTCAACTCTGTCAAGAGTTCCCATATGTCTTTGCCTAGACTTATAAATATTTAAGAGGTTTCAACCCAAAGTTGGCACAACACACCATCGAGTTGGATCTAGGAGCTAAGCCTTTCAGATAGAAGCAAAGGCCAATAAATCCCCACATTGAGCCTCTCATGAGAAAATAATTGAACAAGCTAATTGAGGCCAGTATCATTTTTCCTATCAAGCATTCGAGTTGGGTTGCTAACTTGGTGCCCTGTGAGGAAGAAAATGGAGAAATCAGGCTGTGTGTGGACTTTTGTGATCTAAACAGAGCATCACTTAAGGATCACTACCCACTTCCATCAATGGAACAGATCTTACAAGTTGTAGTTGGTTCTGAGAGGTTTTCATTGTTAGATGGGTATTCAGGCTATAACCAGATAATGGTGAAAGAAGAAGATCAATTCAAGACAGCCTTCACCACCAAATGGGGTACATATGCTTATAATAAAATGCCATTTGGACTATCAAATGCTTGGAGCAACATTTCAGCGAGCTATGGACATGGCATTCAAAGGCTTAATCAACAACATAGTCTTGGTGTACCTAGATGATATCACTGTCTTTTCAAAGAATGTTGCAGACCATCTCTTTCACCTTAGACATGTATTTCAGAGATGTAGAAGGTTTGGGGTGTCATTAAACCCAAAAAGTGTGTGTTCTTGGCTCATGAAGGGAAATTTTTGGGGCACATTGTCTCAAGAAAAGGATTGACAATTGATCCTGAAAGGGTTGAAGCCATCTAGGACACTTCCATTGCCACAACATAAAAAGTCTCTCCAAAGCTTCTTGGGGAGGATAAACTTTGTTTGCAGGTTTGTACCTAACTTTTCTACTCTTGTGAAGCCTTTAACAATGATGTTAAAGAAGAGTCTTGCATTTAAATGGACAACATAAGGCAAAGAGAGTTTGAGGGCATCACACTTGCAATATCAAAGGCTCCAACTCTCATTAACCCAAAATTCTCAAAATACTTCATGCTATATGCTTTTGGAGGGTCAGACACCATCTCAAAGCCATCTTGGTCTAGCCCAACAATGAAGGTTCAGAGAAACCCATAGCTTTCTTCAGCCAGAGCTTGGAGGACTACGAGGTAAAATACTCTTTCATTGAAAAACAGGTCCTTGCTGTTATTAGGAGCTTAAAGAAGTTCAGACACTTGGTCTCAAATAACAAGATTCAACTGCTAGTATCTCATGCTGGTGTTAAGGACTTCCTTTTAAATAAGGATTTGAATGAGAAGAGAGTAGGTTGGATCACCCGGGTAATGGAATATGACATTGAGATCAAGGTGACCAAACTGGTTAGAGGTAAGGGACTATGTGAACAACTCACCTCCAAGCAACAGGCTGAGTTAGTGGGTGAAAAGGAGGTTGTCCTATTTCTACAGAATGATCAAGAACAACCAGCTAATGATGCACCTGCTCCATGTTGGACCCAAGCCTTGGTGCATTACCTTCAAATAGGTTTGTGCCCTCTAGAATGGAACAAAGAAAAGAGAAGATACTTCAGACTACAAGCCATCCCATATGTGCTTGTTGGTGGTGTCTTGTTTAAGAAGGATATCAATGGTATTCTATTGAGATGCATTGAGACATGCACTGCATTGAGAGAGTGTTGCATGAATTCCATGATGGAGAAGCAGGAGGTCACTTTGCCCCTCGAGTAACAACTCTCAAGATCATGAAAGTCTGGTTATTATTGGCCTACAGTGTTCAGGGACTACTACTCATGGGTCAAGAAGTGTAAAAATGTGCATTCTTCATAGGAAAGGAGAAGCTAGCAGCCCTGCCCTTCATCCCATTTCAGTGAATCACCATTCATGCAATGGGGACTAGACTTCATTGGGGTGATTAACCCAAATTCAAGCCAAGGCCACAAGTGGATACTTATTGCAATAGACTATTTCACCAAGTGGACTGAAGCAGTGGCACTAAAAGAAGCAAATGAATCCAACATCTTGGATTTTTATGAAGGAATAGTCACCAAGTTTGGAGTCCCTGCCAATATTATATCAGATAATGCATTGACATTCCTTGGTACAAGGATCACTGAATGGGCTAGTTAAGAATGGTGTATATCTCAACACCTCATAAAATTATTACCCTCAAGGTAATGGCCAAGTAGAGTCCACAAATAAGAACCTATTAAGGATTATCATAAGGAATCTTGATGAAAATCAGAGGACTTGGCATACAAGGCTCAAATCAGCTCTATGGGCTGATAGGATCACATCCAAAAGATCCACAGGAGCTCACCATACAAGATTGTATATGGAAAAGAGGTAGTATTGCCCATCTCATTGGAGTTTCCCGCTTTAGAACTCATGAAACAGTTAGGAGCTGGCTGAGTTTAAACCCATGGCAATCAGGTATGCAGAGCTAATGGAGGTAGGAGAGGCAAGAGAGCATGCAATGCAGGTCATGGAAAAGGATCAGCATTGATAAAAAAGAGTTTTGATAAGAAGGCAAGAATGAGGACCTTTCAAGAAGGGGACTTAGTCCTAAAGTGGGATGTAGATTGGGAAAAGCCAGGAAAACACTCCAAATTTGATGCCATCTGGAGTGGCCCTTACATGATCACAGAGTGCAAGAGTAGCAATGCCTTCCAGCTAGCTAAATTGGATGGCAAAGAATTGTAGATCCTAGTGAATGGGATCCATCTCAAACATTGCTACTAGAAAGGAGGTTCCACCCTGTAAATATTAGCATAGGATTTTAATTTCCTAAGTACATATGCATGTTGTTTTGTTGTAGTGTAGTTTTTGTTTCCCTAAGTGTTGTGGCATAGGTTCTTTGTTGCTCCAGGTTACATCGTTACATAGTTCAACGTGCCTCCAAGTGAACGCATATCCCTTTAAGTATTCACGATAGGGAGACCCCGAGTTACTGTAATAGTTACTATCTTCAAAATAAAACAAATGCAAAGCAACTAAAAGCCATCTTCAAAACAGTCCATTCAGACAAATGAAAGCCCCGGGTCACAACAATTTTCTACTCTCAGAAGCCTTGTTTCAATATTTCTTATGAAAATTGAGAGTGCAAAATGTCGACTCACGATCGGAGGCGGGATAAATATCATGCCATCATTCTTGACTCTACGCCCAATGGATGCTTTAAGGCTACTGATCTCTTCATATAGCAGGAAAATGCCCTTGCGAGTCACCAAATTGTTATCACTATTTTTGTCCCGAAAAAATTGATCACCACGACACCGCACATAAGAAACTAGAGAAATCACATTCAAAACCGTAAACAAGTTCAGTGGGATCTAAAATTCAATAGCAGGTCGGGAAGGAGAAGACAGATGTCAAAGAAACCAGAGGCTCAAAAGAGAAGGAACGATGAAGGTTCGAAGTCTTCAAGATTTGAAATGATTGAAACAAGCCCCAAAAATGACTAAGTATGGAGGAGACAACGGACACTGCCAAGTGTCCAAACAACGCACCTCTAAAGATTGAATCCAAAAGGGTAGAATTAAACAAGCGCCGCTGCCCCACGTGTCCTAGGCCTAAAGAGGGGCATAATCAACAATGAAAAGTCAAAGAAGTGGACAGGCATGCCTAAAAATACTAAGTATAAAGGTGCTAGCAGAAGCTGCCACGTGTCAGCTCGGCATGTCTCCAAAGGTAAATCCAAAAGCAGAGACCCAAATGAGTGCATGCTCACCACGTAGTCCAAGTTAAAAAGTAGGATAGAGTGGGCCCAAAATCAACTAAGTATAGAGATCTAACGGATGGCGCCACGTGTGGCATCAACATAATTTCAAGCGCGGTCCAAAAGGCAATCCCCAAATGAGCGCTAGCTCGCCACGTATTCAGGGCCCAAAAAAAGTAGGAACAACTGTTAAAAAGTCCAAGAGTCTGCAGAAGCTTCCACGTGTCGACCCGACACTCCTTCAAAGGCAAAATCTTGAGCGGGTTTCTAAATGAGCGCGGACCTTCCACGTGTCCTAGGTCCAAAGAAAGGGATAGGGTCGGGGTTGAATAGTCAAAATAGAGACAAGCCAGCGGAGGGTGCCAAGTGTCAACACGACACTAATTCAAGAGTAAAATTGGGGGAAGGTTTCCAAACAAGCGCCAGGCCTCCGCGTGTCCCCAATCAGATATATGACCCTGCTAAGCAAAAGACTTAGCCAAAACATGAAGAAATTGAGCGAGCCGTGGAAGAAGCCACATGTCACCTTGATGCAACTTCAAAATCAAAATACAAAGGTAGCCCCTAGACATGCACCAACCCTCCACGTGTCCATTTTCAAAAAGGGGCCTGTTTTATGAATAAATTGGGTCCCACCATTTTGTACGAACTCGATTCAAATTTCAAATGGGCATATCTTTTGACTCAGTGCTCGAAATCTGAAAAAATTGGCACCATTGGAAAGATATCAACCTCTTCTATGCCATGGAGATCTGAAACTTTAATTTTGGAGAAGCTAAGTGGGAAAAAATGAAGAAATATCTTTGTGCCATTAATACGGGATCTATTTTCCCCGACAACCAAATCGGATTTGACCTGATCGCCGCTCCTCCCGCCGAGTGCCGAACAAGTAATTGATGCAGACATGATAGATTTGGGGTGGATTTACTGAGAGACATTGATGATGGTGGTTGAGCTTTGAACTAGTTTTCCGCTTCTCTCTCCTTCTTCCCTTTGTGTTGAATCTATAAAATAAGGGTCGAGGGCTCATTGTAAAAGGTTGGACATTTTTGTTTTGCGCCTCCCTTCTTCTTTTGTTCATAGAAGGATTTGTGGAGATTTTCTAACCTCTCCTTCGGGTTATAATGCAAGTTTTGCTTCTTTTCCATCAGACTATCTTGTATCGACTCCTAAGCAATAATATATATGTCTGTGGATGTTTCTCGACCCTCTCATGTATTTGTTATTGTCTCTCTGATCTCTTATTGTGATTTGGTCATCTGTGCATAGCGTTTGCATTAAATTTCGTGGTCTATGTTTAACCGAAAAACAAGTGTCTAACATTCCTTTGGTGCATCACCTCATTAGCTTAGGTTTATTTCCTTGCATCTCTTTAACCCTATCTCCTTGGAAAGATAGATTAGATTAAAAATAGATCCTCTGTAATATATTTGTATGCACTCGAATGGAGGAAGAGGAACTGACCTTAATCTGGAGAGCTCTCTTAACTCGTAAGGTCCCACACCTTGAGAGATGCTCCATGTTGTGCAATCACACCGAAAGTCTTAACCCATCTCGGTCAGTTTGTAGGCATTTAGGGGTGCTTTGTGATTCGCACTAATAGATTATTTTTCAATGTTTTTAGGTCATTAATTCTATTTTAAAGATGTACACCATCCACACACTAAATATATGAACGTAACATATTGCATTATACATTTTGGACACCCACCAACAATCACGTAACAAAGGTGCAATAGAAACGCCAATAAGATTAGCAAGGTGAAAACATTAATAAACTGAATGGAAAACAACAACATTTAAGATGAAATGTAAGGAACCGCAAAACAAAATTGAAGTAAGAATTTATGTATAATGAAGTTTTATGAAACATGCTTAAGAAGATTGATTTGAGGGATTGCATACATGGTTTAAGATAAAAAAAGAAAACTTGAAGTAAGGGGTGAATTCTTGGGAAGGATCAAGGGTGTCATGCCAATACATTAGGTTGAATAATGATCTACATAAAATTTGGATATTGAGAAATTTTGAGTATTTTCAAACAAGACTTATTTTTAACTTCCAAAGGGCCCAAAGCTAAATTCTATTTTCTCTTGTTTTGTTGAACATAACCTTAAATACATTTTCTAACATAAAAAGAGTTCAATAAATTTATAAAACTACATTAATCTCTCATGTATAACATGAAACATGACAATATAGATTCTAAGTCCCCAACCCAATTTTAAGACATTGTGATTTTAAATTTAATGTACCATATGTGCCACTAAAAAGTAGCCCCTCATAATTCACTTTCTATTGTTCCTTAAAAGAAGGGTTTATGTGGAATACCCACTAAACTACCCCAAATATCATGCCACTGGAGGCTACAAATTCAATGATTTCTATCCTCCTCTCCCAACACCAATTGTTTTTGACATTCTAGATTGTTGTATTTACAATTGTCAAAGAAGAAATAAAATGCATAGAGACTCAAGCATTGAGTTGAGCGACTTCATTTGCAACATTCAAAATGGATTGAAAGTGAAGGGATCAAAGATAGCCAAACATATTAAATTTCTTGATGGTAATGCCCATGTTCATGGTGTGGGGACTATGATGTACTTGTAGTTTCCATTTTATGAGAGATCTTTTCCCACTATATTTATCTCTTTCATTTGTTGCGTATGTATTTATTTATTTATATATAAAAAGAAAGAGGAGTGAAGATTGAGATGAATTAGATTTCTATTGTGTAAATTGAAAAACATTTTCAATTTTCAATATATCTCTTTCACTAGATAATGTTATAGTGGAACAATATATAAAAGGAGTGGAAATTAACATGTGTTGAACCAATATTAGCTTTACATATCTCTTTCGTTTAACATTTTATAAGAGAAAAATATATAAAAGAAAGATGAATGGGGTTGACAAGTAAGACCCTTATTTTATAAAATGAGAAGGTATTTATAACTCTCGCCCTACATATCTCTTTCACTTAAAGCATGAGTTGGACCTTTATCATGTAAAATGAGAATTCACACTCTACCTACATGTTTTACTAAATGACATTATGAAAATAAAATATGTAAAAGAAAGAGGAGTGGGGACTTCCATAAGTTAGACCTTTATCATTTAAAGGGAGAAGGTACTCATATTTTTTTCCTATACTTAACCTAAAATGAGAAGGTATTTCTACTTCTAACTCTCATTTTGGCGAACTTTTTCACTTGATATGTTAGTGTAGACCGGGATGACTTAAACCTTTATCTATGTTGATTAATCAAAGGTTATTAATGTCATGATAAAAGGTATCGATTGACATTGAACTCAAGTGGGCAAAGAGAGAGTCCACTTTATTTAACCACTTGATCTACCACATCACATATAAGAAGTCAACATGTTTTTTTCATTAGAATAAAGTAAAAATCATATTAAAATGAGAAGTTTTCAATATAAAACAAAATTATAGAGTAACTTTTATATATCATACTCATTTAATGTATATTACATTAGAAGTAGAAATATGAAACAATTTTAAAAATTCACATGATAAAAAGGTGATTTTTTTTTTCCGATCAATGTGGAGCATTACAATGATTAATCGACTTGCATAGATTGTCGGCATCTCTGACCATGTTTAAGAGGAAATATTAAAAATGTGAATTTTTAAAAATAAAATAGAATAAAATTATAAATACTACAAGTCTATAATTGAATAAATAGTTTTGTTCTCAACCACATCCTAAAACAAAGTACCAAAACATTATATCATTCATATTAATAAAAATGCAAAATTCAAACTCAGATAGTGGATGAAACACTCTTTCAATGTATCTAAGTGGATTAATATGATTCCATATGTACAATTCTAGACTCCAGTGTACTAGTTTTCATTTTTAATATTTTGAACACAAATATTAAAATATATACAACTAACATACAATTTAGCCACTATTATAATCATTCAACGCCATCAATTATAATAATATAATGTCAATGCTAATGTCATCCACTTCTTGGAATCTCAATAATCATATAATGTCAACACCAATGTGTGTGTGTGTGTGTCCTGGGTGTGATGGAAACTAGGTCATTTAAAAAAAAACATGTTTCTTGGGAAACTTATTTGCAAGCCCAAGATGTTGGGGGACTAGGGCTTAAAAGTCACATGGTACAAGGAGAAGATATTTCTATACAAAGTAATTGCAAATCTAAAAAGAAATAGAGATGAGGTGGAAAATGAGGTGGTCTACAATATACTCCATAAGAATGAATATGTTGTGAAAATTTGAGGTTGTAAACTATTTTAAGAAAAATGTTTTTAGGTGGAATATATATTTTACTTTATTTCTAATGACTTTTTTCTACAAATATAACAATAATAATAGTGAATAATAGAAATTCTTGCACATATACATGCATTATGTGCATTTTGGCATTTTCAAGTAGTCTAATAGTTGTCAAATTATGTCTATGTTTAGTTTTATTATAATTGTTTTGTACGTTGGTTGTTTCAAGTCTAATATAAAATCAATGTTACTTGTCTTGGTGTTTTATGTGGGATTATATTTTCAGGTCATTTTTTATTTTTGCCCCTATAAGTGCAAATTGTACTCACGTGAATATTTGTGAGTGAGATCAATTTGATACAATGGAAGACGAATACCAAATATTATTTGAATGTTATAATTTGAGTCGTGTAAAAAGTGTGAAACATGTAGGTTTTTTAATTTTCACTTTTTGTTTCTAACTTTCCATTGATATCTTTGTCTTATTTAACAATCAAATGTCTTCGACTCGAAAACCTTAACACCGTAATAAAAATAAAATTAAAAATAAAAATCTTGACTTGCATATAAAATCTACCCGCCACTTATATGACACTATGAGGGGCTCAATTATCAATGATTGTTCGTGCATCACTTATTTTCTCATAATTATCGTAGCTTAAACTAGAGTGCCTTAATTAACAATGATTATTATAATACGATTGAGATTGAGAAGGTAAAGTAGATGACATATAGAAAATATTACTTGGGTGGGAAAAATCTTAGCCATGGAATAGGTACCTAAGATATGTAGGGTTTTAAATACTACCTTTTTATTACCAATTTTCCATTCATGTCTTCGTCAAGTATAAAAAAGTGCAAGCCAACTGATAACATTGATGTCAAGACAAACTTATTAAAAATAAGGTTAAACAAAATTTCAAAAAATAAATAGAAAATCACTTTTTTGTTGTCGTATTCCGTCACCGAATAATCCCTTACGCATGCCAAGAATGGTGTTCCTTCCTTACAATCGAGTATAGATAGTGCACATGGATGAAATACATGGGCTATTTTCCTTCCCTAGATACAAATAAGAAACCACGTCTCTGTTGTATTCGAGTTCATGGATCATGATTGTCAAAGTGTTGAAGTTGTAGGCTTTCAAATGTCCTGGAGTCCATTAATGCTCAAGATGACATTGTCAATTCCGGGGTCATCGGGCATATAAGTTTTCTTTTGTCATATTTGTTTACTTGTATGAGATAAGTTATGGAGGAGGTTCAATATCCCCCAATACCATGTTCTCACATTACTCCATCCACTGGGGAGAAGATTTTTGTGTTTTAATCAAAGATTGTTGTTTACACATTTCTTGCTTTCCTACAATTACTCAAGCTAACAATCGAATGGGGGTAATCGAGTGCTTTAAGAAGCAAACATTGTGGTTGGGTTTTGAATAGGTAACCTATTGGATGAAAATAACTCGGAAAAAAGCTGAAAAAGATCGAGAGAGAGTTGCAAACATAGGAATGGTATTCAATAATCTCCATATTTCATACATCTAGAAAATATATATATATATATATATATATATATATATATATATATATATATATATATATATATATATATATATATATATATATATATATATATAGGATATACATATCCTATTTTAAACCACTTACAAATATTGACGAGTTGTTAAAACAACTCGTAACATATTAAACCATATTTACGTGGTTGTTAATATTAACAAATTTTCTAACAAATATAATGTGAGCAATAACTAATTAATTCCTAACATTCCCTCCCTTAGTGTGAACATGGGGAGAAAGTACATCTCAAAAATTGGAAACATAATCGTATACCTCCGCATACTTTTAGGTTTGCATATTGTTGGCTTGGATCTTGTTGCACATGAACAATCCACTTCACCATAGTGAATCCCTTACCAAATGATCACACTTCCACCAATACACCTACATACACTAACTCAACAGTTCGCTTTCAATTCCAACGAATTTTCTTTCACCGACCGATTGATGAAGAAATATGATAGTCGAAGAATCTCTCAAAGATAAGAGGATCACTCCAGTTCAATTGCCCTCTATACAACTATTCTTAGATTCCAAAATGCACATTCTCCTCATTTCAATCATAACAGGAAGGAAACCACACACCATTTTATTTTATACACACCACACAACTGGAAAAGAGATGCCACCATACCAAAATGCAACCCCGTCGTTGGTGATTGACGAGAGGCGTTGATCGCCCTCCATCCTCCATTGCCTCCAACCTCCGGTTTAAGTGCTAACTTAGTAGAATGTGATCATGTTTCTCAATAATTTCCATTGGATGTCGGGTAACACCGAAAATGCGTCCATGAGGTAATTTTTACAATTTTTGACATTGACATGATGAGGCTAAAAAAAGAGGGTATTTTCAAACATTGTATTTTTCAACAAAATTGGAATCAATGCAACAAGGATAAAAACAAGCACTTTTGTAAAAATGACACTTGATTTGAGGTACCAGGAAAAAGTTATTAAGGTTTCAATTTCCGTAAAAAGGCCCAATTTTAATTAAAATTGGATCAATGATTAAAAACTTGCTCCAGATGGAGAGAAAATTTATCGTGTGATCAACCGATTGGAACTGAGAGGAAATGAGGATTCCAAAAATGTCAAAGGCCTAAAAAAATGATGCTAGAAAATATTAATTTGGCTAAAAAAGTAATAATTGCCCTTAAAATGCAATTATTAAACAAAAACTATAGAAAAATTAATTTTTTCAAACTATAGTCTTTGTTAAAAATTAAAAAAATAGCTAATAAAAATGACCTGGAAAAACTCACGGCTTCATAATTCCGTAAACACAACTCTGTTTTATAAACCAAAAAATGTGTTGGAAAGGTGGTTTTCAAGATCTTCGCAATGGTGCCAAGTTTTTTTATTTCATCACTTGACCTAAAAATTGTTCATGACTGAGTTGGACATGAATTTGGAGCCGTTGTTCATGCCCGAATTCCAAAAGGCCGCATGTCTGCACATTTATACCAAATTTGGATTCAATTATTTGTGATTTCTATTCATTACTCCTCGCAAGACTTTGTTCAAAATCTGAGTTGGATGGAACCAATATTAGAAAAGATCAATGACAATAAATTGGACAACTTTTTTGACTGTCATACATAAAAGCGCACATGAATGAAAGCTCAATCCATTCGAGTAAATTTCCCAAGCTTCCAAATCTATCTTCCTTTGATGTTTTTACTATACTGCAGGTTGCACTTTGTAGAGACCACAATATTAAATGTAGAAAGGATTCTGCAAGGTATACTCAATGCATTCCACCAAAGACTCTCATTATTTCTCTCTGATGCCAAATGAAAATAACTCGGAAGAATTTGAAAAGATCAAAGAGAGTTGTAGACATAGGAATGATATTCAATAATCTCCATATTTCATACATCTAATATATATATATATATATATATATATATATATATATATATAGGATATACATATTTTATAAAATAGGAAACCACTTACAAATATTGACGACTTGTTAAAACAACTCATAACATATTAAACCATATTTACGTGGTTGTTAATATTAACAACTTTACTAACAAATATAATGTGAGAAATAACTAATTAATTCTTAACATTGGATATTCCCATTTTCTTTTTTGACTCTTTCAAGCACAAATTGTACTCACATGAATAACACTAGTGAGATAGAGACAATAACATGGAGCATAGATAACAAATATTATTTTGGTATGAACAATAGGAGTCATAGAATAGGTGTAGAACATGGAGATATTTAATTCCCACCTTATTTGGAACCTTCCATTCATGTATTTGTCTTATTTAATAAATTGAACACCAACCAATCAAAATCCTTGACCCCGATTTGTCGTTAATGGATAGCACCATCAAAGGTTTATTTATGAGGGACTCTAATCATTACTTTGATAGCTAGAGAGACCATCATCTCAAATGCGTTTGAAATTACTAATCTAGGATGCCATGGCTAGTCATCATCTCTCTGTCTCCAAATTGTCCCATTAGATGTGCTTGCAAATTTCCTTACATTTACTTGCTTTCTAACTACCTAAAAACACAATGCCTAACATTGCTAACTAATCACTTTGGCATTTTGATTAGCCATCATTTACGTTTAGACATATCACCACAATATATTACCGACGGCCGCACAACATGCCCTTCCCCTTCAAATGATTGACAAAAATATCTTGTGATTATATGTGAGTAAAGTATTGCATTGGTTCCCCTTACCACTTTCCCCAAGGAAAGCAGATTCCTATAGATCTAGAGGGGAACATACTATAGAGATTCTCCTCGTCTCATGCTTTTCATCCACCTTTAAATCCATGTTGTATAGATGTTTTGGTCGGTTTCCAAATCACAAGTATTTTGCGCTCCTACTCCCCATCAAATTTGATCCTTTGCAAACAACTTTTCTATATGTCTAACTCCATTTTCCACATTTTTGTTCTCGTCTCTTCTCTCACATTTCGTGTACTTTCCTTTAAACAACTACCCGTAATGGTTACTCCTCTCCAACATTACCCCACATTACGCGACCACCCACCATACTAATTTTTACTTGAATCCACTCTCACTTCCTCCATATACCTAACAAATATGATACCTTAACCGACTCAACTTTACTTCTCAGTTACTTTCCCTTTCCACAAACATTTCCTCCACCACATCCCTTTTGGTGTTCACATTGGTGTGCTAGCCTCTGATTGCTAGTTCTTACAACTCACATGCAATTGCGAGCAATAATAAATTATTAAATTGGCAACGTCAACGTGAAAGTCTGCATGGTCTTTCCTCACGATAAGTGACCGGCGTCGTGTAAGGCGGGGGCGATTGACAAAATTAACGCTACTCAAGTCTGTGTAGACGCTTACTTAACAGAGAAACTCACCCGTTTTGGAAACTAATTAAATGGATTGCCACATAAAATTTCACAAAATTGTCATTGAATTTAGTTTCTGAGAGACGCAGGATCGAATCCCATCATGGCGAGGTGGAATCGAGGGTTAGCAGCAGCCTCCTGCATGTCCTGCGCTGCAGCGGAAGGGTTTCTAGCCGTGGCCATATGCATGTTAGCGGCGGTGACCGTGGCGGCGGCGATCTGTGCTGCGCGCTTCCGCGACGAAGAGGAAAGCCGCTCGGATTGTTTCAGAAATTTGAAGTGCAGGGCGCTCATGAATACCCTGAGCAGCAAGAGGCTCTTGTTCAGCAAGAAATGGGGGCGTAGCGAGGAAGACGAGTTGGAGGCATATGACCGTGCGGCTATGGAAGATGGGGATTTCCTGTGGCAGAAAAGTATACTGATGGGCGAGTGCTGCCAGCCCCTCAATTTCTCGGGGCTTATCGTATATGACCACAGGGTAACCGTTTCCCTCTGCGTTCCCCCAAAATTAACTTGGATTATCCTTCACTCCAGAAGATAAAAGGAAAAACTTTAACGGTAGGGAAAATTGATTTTATTTTAGCGATGAAAACTTTCTGAGATCTCTGTAATATTAGTTCAAATGGCTTGTTTCAATGGTTTACCACCGAGGGTGGTGATTTAAGTTTTTTTTTTTTTCTTTTGGGTGTTAAAGATTAGATTTTAGGTTTTAAACCAATCATTTTTTTAATATTTCATATTTTTGAAGAGTATAAATTTATTGTTTTGTATATTATTAGATGGCAGAACCATGGTTTCAAACTAATTATTTTTAATCAATAAAATTTTATAATAAGTTTTATTTGAATTGTTAGTGGGTTATGGTTCACTTGTAGATTGACCTATTTATTTTATGTCAAGTTGGAAGGTTTGGTGTATGGATAAAATGGTCCCCAGAAATTTTTATGTTTATTCACTTTATAGTTATGACAAAAAAATGTTTATTAATAAAAATAATTTTAATTTGAATTATTTTTATATATTTATTATGGTTCATCTTCTCACAAAAATGAGACTAAGAACATAGCTCATCAAGTTGTATGACGAGTTTGATTGGTGTATAAAGTAACTAATTCATGAACATTGAATTATATACCATCAATCTATATGCGGACAATGAACAATGTATGTACAAACAAGTGATATCATCACACTTCCTAACTAGTGTCAAGCATCTTCAAATTGGAATTGACTAGATTCAAATTCATATTTAAATGAGTGGTAAATATTAACATAGTGAATAACATTTTCTTTTTAATCTTATTGTAGTGAAGAACATGTTTTATTGAATATTGTTTCATATTTGCATCATGATTGTTGTCCCGATTTTATATTATTATGGTATTCATAAGCCTAAAGTGTGATCTTATACGGTGTCATACATGGCATTAAAAATCTACACATCACATCCAATGACATCAATTAATAAATCAAAGGGAATGGAAGATATTTTTTGAGGTGTATGAATTTCCTAGTTGCTTTTTATCACCTCAAAATCTCTCAAGCAACCAAATAAATTATGAAGAAAATTTTGTCCATAATCACTTATATCAGTCTCCACACTTTCATAATATTTCCATGAAAAATGTGATTGTTATTTGATATTAAGATCTCATAAGGATCGCAGTCTAATCCTTAAGACCATTTAGATTACATGTATAACACAATGAGTACTACTAATGCATCATCTAAGTCATGGGTGAAGAGCAACGATGATGAATTTTCGTAGAATTGTGGCAGCTTGAAGGTGTCCAAAAGGTCATTAAACATAACAGAGAAGTTCAAGAAGTCGAAATGTGACACAGGGGACCAATCAAGAGGTGGCTAAAAGTACAATAAAGAAAGACAACTTCGCGGTTGGTGCATGCATAGTGGGTGGTGGTTAAAGGCAACACTTGAGTGGCGATCAACATTAATTCGAGAGGAGGAATCACAGTTGGAGTTGTGGTTGAGATGAATAAAAAGGAATTTTTCAACGCTTCAATAATTTTCATACAATGCCAATGCCAATTCCAATGAACAACGATTGGGATATGAAGCTCAATGTGGAGATGAAGTAGGTATATAGGTAGTGTCTTTCGCAAAGGATCCAAATGGAGGCTACAAATCTCTACTCAAGCAAAAAGGTGCCAAAGCGTTGCACATCTTGCACTGTGGAAGGCCCAACCTTTTTACAATTCAAAAACAAACATTATGCTTCAATAATAAGATCCTTATGGTCCGTATTGCCCAAAAAAAGAAACAACCACAAAAATTCCCAAAAAGCTTTCCTCTAAAATTTGCCTATGTCTACCCATACGAAGCTAACATACTAGGAATCTAATATTATATGGATTCTTATGTACCCATGATCAAATAATATGGATCCTCATGTACCCATGATCAAATATACATTGTTATGAGAGGCTAAAAGAGAAAATGTACAAGAAAACACCTCAAATGTGTGTTAACACTACTAAAAAGTGAGAAATACATGTAGAGGAGGAGATTATATGGGAAATCAAATACTTGCACACTATCACCTATTGGTCATAATAGTAGGCAATTTTTAGCTTATAATCTTTCCTAAAGTTGGATGGCTTAGTTACACATCTATTACATTACTCTACGCCTAGAATATAGTTAAAATATACTAAAGCTAAATAGGATTTAGAAAATTTAAGTTCTTGAGGATTTAATGCTTCCTAAGTTATGCTTAACAATGTGCAATTAAAAATATTGTACAAATAGATTCATATTCACCTCTGGGAACAATGTGTTGGCACCTCTCCTTGGTTAAGCGATGAAGTTTACTTGATTTTCTTATCTTTTTGTAGCCACTTGGCTCTAATTGTGATTTACTTAATTCTTTCTCCTCAAAATTTTCTTTATATTGACATTTTCATTATCTATTTTAACTTGCATATGCACTCATTTCTTTTCTTTTCCATTTTCTAGGGCCACCACATATACTTGGATTCATTCATACTTAGCTTGGACATATATCACCCATTAAAGGGGCATGCCATTCACTACGTATGTGCCACACTTATCAAGAACTTCATTGTTATATATTTACTTATGTAGGGTTAAATTTTACATATTGAGTGACGTCGAATATATCTTACCTACATAGGGGTCTATTTATATAATGTGATGTCATGTGATATCTATTGGATCTTGCATTGGCATGCACACATACATCACACACATATGTTGTTGAGCTAGAAAAGGATATACATATTACATATGATCATGTACTTCTATTATGCTTACACCCAAGGGAAACCTTTCCAAATTGGGGGCATGCCTATACTAGAGGCACTTATTCACATTTCTCAATGTATATTTCTATTAGATTTAATTAACATATTTATCCATTACATATCCTTTTCTAGTTTACATCTTGTGTGTGTCAATTACATGTCGAAATGTGGAGATTATTTTATATAGTTTCTTAATTGACCATTTTATTTTACTAAAATATTCAAAAAATACAAAGCCAAGATCTATGCGCTATTATCTTTAAAAGTACATGTTTTCATATAATGTTGTTTATCATGTTATATGTTGATTTATATATCCATTATTCATGCCCGCACTTTTCACATTATACTTGACTTAGATGCATGACATATAGGTTATACATGGTTATGGACACATTGATGTTTGACTTTACTTAGGGAAACCACTCTACATTGGGGCATGCCCATAATTGGGGCATCTAGCCATTATTTTAGGTTCTATCTTTTCATATTATTACATTGACCATATTGGCCTAAGTAGATTTCTTATGGATGTTTTTCCCTTGTTTATATAGCTTTGAGTGCTTATGGATAATGTATGCTTATATATATATGTGTGTTTGTAGACAAAATAATGGTGTTAGTGTGCAAACTAGGAAATAAATTGATTTAAATCCTAAACTAACACTACTATTTTCTACCTCAGATCAAGCAAGGATGGAAAGAGGGAGAATTATACCTGCACTTACCGTCTAACATGCAATTCTCCTTCCTTGATGGTGGATTTGCTTATGGATTGGAATATTGCTTCAGATTTGGATGTGGGAAGACTTGGACAACACCTCCCCTTTGATGATTGATTCTTGGATGCTTGGATGAAGAATGGATTGATTTGTAGATAGATAGATTGACATAATGATGATAAAATGGATTGATTGGATGAATAAAAAAGAAGAGTTTTGAAAGGATTTCTAATATGGCTCTCATGGAGGAGGAGAGCTCAATTTATAGTTTGTGAGTGGAAAATTGGAGGGTGAGGATTAATCCATGTTGGATTGAATCCAAGGGCTACAAATTGATGAGAAGATTGGATTTGTGTAGAGATTTGTAGAGAATTCTAGAATGGAGAATTCTAGATTTTGCGAGGACTCTCCATTGAATTAAAAATTCAATGGAATAGTGTAGATTCATTTGAATATTTGAAAATAAGAGGGAAAGATAGAGAAGCTTCTAGATTTAGAGGTGTGAGGTGTGCACATGATTAGGATTAGATTAGGTTAGATAAATATGATTAGGGATGTGATTTGGTGGAAAGGCTAGGTGTAGGGATGTTGTAGGGTAGGTGGTAGGTGAGACATATGAATATTAAATTCTTAGAAATAATTAATGAAGGATTAGAAATGATAATAGGATATAATAATGAAATAAATTGGATTAAGGATGAAATGAGATAAATGATAAATGATGAAAGGGGAAATGTAATAAAAGGGATTTTTAATAAATGATAAAATGATGAAATTAATAATAATAATGATAAATGGATTAATGGATTAAAATGAGTAAAAAAAGGATGGTAGTGGATAAATGGTGATGAGGCTAAAATGTGGGACATGATTAATGTTAATTAGTCATGTAGACATTTTAGGTGTCTACATTTTTCCCTCTTTGAAGGATTATTGCGTAGCAATGATCATTCAAAGAAGAAGTAGAAGATGATAGGATGGTAATATGATGCCCCCTCGAGTGGGTAGGTGGGGAGGAATGAGGTGGGTAGCCACTCGAAAAGAGAGGAGATGCCCAGTGAGAAGATGAAGGGGTTTGTGGGTGAGAGGATGAGAAGATGAGAGGATGTTAACTATAGGAGGCCCCAATCATTGATATATGACAAGGGTACATGATGTTTTGATTTTGGATGCCCCAATAAAGGGGTTGATGTTTTGGATATTGATGATGTTTGGATATTGGATGTTGTTGGATTTTGGATGTTTGGATGTTGTTGGATCACATGATGTTGGATTGTTGGATGTCCCGATAAAGGGGTTGATGTTTTGGATGTTTGCGTGATTTTGGATGTTGTTGGATTTTGGATGCCTTTCCAAGGGGTAAGGATTTGGATGTTGTTGGATCGCAGGATTTTAGATTGTTGGATGTCCCGATAAATGGGTTTATGTTTGGGTGAGAGGATTTGATAGGATTGATTGAAAATGTTGGATATATTGATTGGATGAATAAGATTTGATGATTGGATGTTAGATGATTGATGAAGGGTTGGTTGGATAAGGTGATGATGATTAGGCTAAGTGATGATGTAAAGGGGTGGTGCTATCGTAAAGTGCCCACAATTATCATCATTAGCAAGTTTATTAAGATGTGGCATAGAGCAAGATGCACCAATGGTATAAAGACCATGATGTTTTAATTTCTAGATGCCCTTGTCCTCATATCATGGGACATAAAAAGAGGGTCCTCATATCATTGGACTAGAAATATAAAAAAGTGGCCTCATATCATCAACCATATAAAAAAGAAAGAAAAGAGGCCTCATATCATCAGCCAAAATATGATGCAAATGCAAGAAAAGATAAACAAGCAAACAAGCACACACACAAATGCATGCAAAAGTATTTAAGATTTTATGTGCGTTGTTGATTTTTATGGATTTTTAAATTTTTTTTTGATTTTTTTTAGATTTTTAAGATAGTTTAGATGTGGTGGGATGAAGATGTGATAGGGATAGGGGTAGGGTTGAAAGGAGGTGAATTTCTCCTATAAGTCCCAAGGTTGATGTGGATAGGGATTAGGGATTTTGGGAGAGGATAAGGGATGTGGGATAAAGGGATGATTTTGGATAGGATAAAGGATGTGGGATAAAGGGATGATTTTGGATAGGATAAAGGATGTGGGATAAAGGGATGATTTTGGATAGGATAAAGGATGTGGGATAAAAGGATTGGTTGGATAAGATAAAGGAGGTTTGATAGGATGAGGGTTGTGATAAGGTAGGATATGGGACTAGGTGATGACTTAGTCGATCGGATAAGGTAGGAGGATAAGATAGGCCCCAAGTAAAAGGTGGGATGATGGATGATAGTCTATTTTTGTGCCCCCAAGTGAAGAATAAAAGTAAGGGATGGTGCCCCTAATGGATTATAAAGTTTCCCCAGTCATAATGATGATGGGTTAAAGGAAGAAAAAGAGTGGTGGATATGATAAAGCAATAGGATCATCGATTGCCCATGGATGATGGATGCAAAAGGATGTGGATGTAAAGGATGGATGGTTGTAATGGATGATGAACAAAAGATGAGCTTAAAAGCACATGTTGTAAAATAAAAGTGGGACTAAAACAAGAGTGTGACCAAGGTCTAAGCAATACTTGGCAACATACAAGCGTGATGTCTCTTCTTTGAGATGAAGTGTGTGCAAAAGTGATAGTTAATTACCACTTGAAGTGAAGACTCAATGGGTAGTATGTAAAAACAAACTAGCCAATGTATAGGGAGTGATTAAGTCAAGTAGGTTGATGGAAGGTGAATGGAAGGTTAAGTCGTGCATTTCTCTGCACAACCAGGTGTCCATAGCCCCGACGGAGATACATCTGATTCTTGTCACAACATTTCTCTACTACCATCCAGGCATCCATAGCCCCGAGTAGAGTTGTTGGAAACACCCCTAGAGAGAGTCTTGAGGTGGATTTTATTTGATATTTTGAATTTTGATATGATTTTTTTTTTTGATATTGATATTTTGATATTTTTATGATCCACTCTCTTAAGACCTCTAGGGGTTAAGAATCACAAGTGGCTAGATGGGGGATGGAGATGAGTGTAGTGATGACATTGGCTAGAGTGTCATAAGATGCACCCAAGGGTCTTCACCACAAGTTAATTAAGATGTGTGATTAAGTGATTGGATCTCTAAGATATGATCGGTCTTGGATGTTGATAGTAAGGATAGACCAAGGTCACACAAGTGTAATAGGTACTAATGAATTACATCATGTGTGATTAAGTCAATGAAGTATTTGTGAAGATGGATTGGATTGGAATGAGGATGGAGGGATGAGGAAAGAACATCCGTGTGCAAAGGACAACCTAAATGCTCAATGATTTTAGGTGTTTGGGATGTGTAGGGGAATTAGAGGATTGGGGATTGGTAGATGGATTGATGGGATGATCAAGAGAATTGGTAGGATCGGGTTGTGATTGGGTATTTTTAGTGTGAGGTTTATAGCCCAAGCCTGATTGTCTGGAGTTGGGAGGATGGGTGATGGGAGTAAGGATGCCTTGTTCATGGATACCTAAGATTTTTCCTTGATGTTTCATATTAGTGAACATCTTTGTGGTGATAGGATATGAAGTGGATGGGGAAGATGATGTCATGTGATCATCATGAGATGGGGGGTGTAATTTTCTCATCCGCTAAGAGGCCATACTTAACAAAACTTAGATTTGGATTTATTTGGATGTTTAGGTGGGGGTTTTGGATTTTTTTGGATTTTTGGAGGATTGGATGGATTTAGATGATGGGATGATTGAATTTGGATTGTTTATGATGATGGGGTTTAAGAGAGGATGGGGATTTGGATAGGGATGGTTAGGTATAGGATGAGGATAAAAGGATGGTGGAGAAAGAGGTACAAGGAAAAGAATTCTTTGGTTAAAGAGGTTTTGGATGTAAGATTGGAATTGTAGACATCGATTAAGCGAATGTCCATGGTGTGGTGGAAGTCACAATAATAATGGTCCCTATACCAAGATGGTTTGGGAAGGTTAGAATCATGATGTTTGATGGGTGGGTGAATGATCATGTTAAAGGTTTTAAGATGATGGAAGATGGTAGTCAAGGATTCACCTAAGGAGGTGAAGGTGATTGGGGTTGGTAAGAGAGATGGTGTGGGTAATAAGGGTGGGTTAGGTAGGATATGTGTAGGAGTGGGTAGGATAGGAGAGGATTGATTGGATTTGGATGTAGGTTTAGGATGTGGATTAGATGGTTGGGATTTGGATGGAGATTAGCCTTGGGGGCTTTAGGAGGTTGGTTTGGTTTTGGATTGGTAGTGGATTTTGGCTTGGGATTGGATTTGGTTGATTTGGGAGAGGTGGATGGTGTAGGGTTTTTGTTTTGTAGGATTAGATGGTTTGATTTGGGATGGAGTGGATAAGGTAGGGGTGGATGAAGAGGATGTGTTAGATTTGGATGAAGAGGATATGTTAGATTGGTTGGATTTGGGGGAGGTAGATTGTGTGGATTTAAAGGATGGAGTAGATGTTGATGAGGGAGATGGGTTGAATGTTGGTTGATGTTGGTTGAGTTGAGGTAGAGGGGGGTGGTGTGGAAACCACGTTGGATTTGGGAGATTGAGGTAACTTAGGAATCACGTTGGATGTGATATGATTGGGGGATGGGGGAAATTAGGATTAGAGTTAGGAGATGGGGGTGACTTAGGAGTCACATTGGATGGTTTGGGATTGGATTGGTTATTGGTAGATTTATTAGATGTGGATGGAGAGGATAAAGGTGGCATGGGGGCCACGTTGGATGAAGTAGGATTAGGGGATGAAGAGGATGTGGGTGACTTAGGAGTCACACTAGATTGGATGGGGTTGGATGTAAGTGATGGAGGCGTAGGAGCCAAAGTAGATGTTAGAGGAGGGGACTTGGGACTATCTAGGAGAAATTCCAAGGGATGAGGTTGGGATGATGAGGATGATGAGGATTTAGGACTAAGGTGTGATGTAGGGGATAAGGATTGTGGTTTGGTTTGATCTTGATTGGATGTGGATGGGTATGTATAAGGTACGTTATGATATGTTTTGATGGGAGGGAGTTGGGGATTAGATTTGTTGATGGGGGATTGAGGGGGGATAGTGGTGATGAAGGATTAGGCTCGGATAATAGGTTAGAATTTTGAAAGAAGGTCACTAGGTGGTGGTGGTAATTTGGGATATTTAGGTTTGGATTTTGTTTAGATTTAGATTTAGATTTGGATTTTTGAAGTGGATGTGGTGGATGAATCATAGTTGGTTAAATTTTGGTAAAGATTCAAAAAAGGATATCTTTATTAGTGGAAGGGGATGATTGGAGTTGATCAAAATTGATGTAATTAGGTGTGTGTGAGGAAGGAGGATGGTTAGGGATGTTGGATGATGTGGATTTATGATTAGGTGTGATTGGTTGTGTAGATGGGGATCATCTTGGTTGATGTCAATAAGGTCCTCACTATCATAAGTGGATGTGAGGGAGGATGGTTGAGAAGATGTTTGGCTAAGGTGTGATTGGAGGTCAAGAATTTGTTTGGTTAAGATTTTGGATGGTTGTGAGGATGGTGGGATCAACTTGGGATGGGTTAGGAGATTGTTGAATAGAGGATGTGAGTATCATAATTTGGTTTTTTAAAGATTGGATAGTAATAGGGATGTTTTGATCAAAGTGGGAGGGTAAAGGTTGATGAGTGGGGATTTGAATTTGATGGGAGCCATGATGAGGATGGGGTTTAGATAAGATTTAGGAATAGGATTGGGTATGGATAGGGTGTAGGTAGGATAGGACTAAGATGGAGGGATTAGATGTGGATGGGATGGATTAGGAAAGGGGATAAGATTGGGTAATTAGATGGATGGATTAGGTTTGATTATGTTTGGATGGGGGTTGATTGATTGTTTGATTAATGTTTATTGGTTGATTAATGTGTGGTCAAAATGATATGTAAGAAATAACACACATGCAACACACAACCTAGCTAGTCAAGTGGGTGTGCAACACAAGCTATAGCCCACTTTTAATACCACACACGACAGTGGCACTCACTGAGTTGGCCCACCTTTACGTCGATGTGTGATTGGCTAGCGAGTAATCTTCAGTGGTTCCTTCCCTACACTATAGCTTGATTGTGGCTGAAGGCTACCTATGCTAGGATAAACAAGGCTTGCTAAGGGCATCCTCTATATACCTTTTGGTACGTGAGGCCCGAATCCATGTTGCAAGGATGTTGTCTAAGGCCTGGGTGTTGGGACGTGGAAGCCCCTCACTTCACATCACGCTTAAAACACATAGATGCTTAGCCAATAATGACACTCTCCAAGAATTTATATACCCGCCAAAACACGGGTGTGTCTACATGCATGGAGATGAAGCCCATGGTCACGAGACCCCTAGGACTATGACAAGTGTGTGGTGATGAAATCCACATCACATTGCCCCTAAAAATGAAAAAGGGAAGAAGGTGGACCACTTTTGATCCTCAAGATCATCCAAGGATGCGAGAGGAGAGCATACATGAAATCCAACCTTCGGGTTTAACAAAACATGCAAAAGATGAAAGATGCAAGATATAAAGATTTTTATTTTTTATTTTATTTTTAAATGATAAAAAGATGATAAAAAAAATGCAAAAGGGGTCTTCAAGAGGAGGCCCTGCAAAAAAGTGGATTAGTAGTTTGGAAAATAACCCCAATTCTTGGACAAACGTGCTACAAAACAAAGGGGTTAGTAGTTTTGGATTAAAAACAAAATTTTGTAAGCCAAAATGATGGATTTTGCTTTGATTGAGATAGATAACCTACAAAACAGAATGTTAGATTCTAGAAAATGCTACAAAAAGCAAAAATATGCAAGTTGATACTTAATATTAAGATGAAAAATGCTCTCTCTAGAATAAGCATGTTGTTATACAAAGGTCAAAAAATTTAAATGGGTATAAATGTGCCATTTAAAACATGGTCTAAACGTGATTTAAAGTTGGATATAAAGCGCTAAACATGCAAAATAAAAGTTAGTGATCAAAAAGCGCTAAAACAAGATTTTAGTTTGCCTCAAAAGCATTAGGAAATAATTAAAAATGCTAAAGCTAGTTTAAACATGTTGAAGTCACAAATAGTCAAAGTTCACAAACACACTAAAACATGAGATAAAATAAAATTTGAACATCAAAAAAATGCGTTGTTATGATGTAAAAACAAAAGTGCCAAAATGTCAAGGATAAACACACTAAAAAAGGAATACTAGAATGTGAAAATTTTAAGAGGTATATGTGCCATGAGAGAGAAAAAATGCTAATATAGTTCTTGCACATAACACCAAAAAAAAGTAGACAAACACGTTGTTTTATGATATATAGGGCGTTGACACACAATGTGACATACGTGCTGCACAAACATGAAAAAACAACTCAAAAATTTAAAATTTAAGGGTTAAATCACAATAAATTTTTATGAAACCAAATTTTGGACAGTTTGGTGTTTAGATAATGATAAACAAGAAATTAAAAATATTTGGGGGATTAAGCCCCATGGGTGCCAAAAATGTAGAAAAATAATGGTGTTAGTGTGCAAACTAGGAAATAAATTGATTTAAATCCTAAACTAACACTACTATTTGCTACCTCAGATCAAACAAGGATGGAAAGAGGGAGAATTATACTGCACTTACCATCTAACATGCAATTATCCTTCCTTGATGGTGGATTTTCTTGTGGATTGGAAGATTGCTTCAGATTTGGATGTGGGAAGACTTGGACAACACCTCCCTTTGATGATTGATTCTTGGATGCTTGGATGAAGAATGGATTGATTTGTAGATAGATAGATTGATATAATGATGATAAAATGGATTGATTGGATGAATAAAAGAGTATAGTTTTGATATGGATTTCTAAGATGGCTCTCATGGAGGAGGAGAGCTCAATTTATAGTTTGTGAGTGGAAAATTGGAGGGTGAGGATTAATCCATGTTGGATTGAATCCAAGGCTGCAAATTGATGATGGAAGATTGGATGTAGAGATTTGTGGAGAATTCTAGATTTTGTGAGACTCTCCATTGAATTAAAAATTCAATGGAATAGTGTAGATTCATTTGAATATTTGAAAATAAGAGGGAAAGATAGAAAAATAGATTTAGAACCCTCTAGATTTAGAGGTGTGAGGGATGTGCACATGATTAGGATTAGATTATGTTGATAAATATGATTAATGGGATGTGATTATGGTGTAAAGGCTAGTGTAGGTGTAGGGATGTGTAGGGTAGGTGGTAGGTGAGACATAGGAATCTTAAATTCTTAGAAATAATTAATGAAGGATTAGAAATGATAATAGGATATAATAATACAATAAATGAGATTAAGGATGAAATGAGATAAATGATAAATGATGAAAGGGGAAATGTAATAAAAAGGATTTTTAATATGTAAATGATAAAATGGAATATTTGGATAAATGATGAAATTAATAAAAGGATTGGTTGCGGATAAAGCGGTGATGACGCTAAAATGCAAGACATGATTAATGTTAATTATTCATGTAGACATTTTAGGTGCAATGTTGATGACATTTTTTCTTACATGTGACTATATTTTTTTATGATTATGATTATACAAGTTAATTCCATTATTATGATTGTGATGAATACACTAATTGCTTCATGTATTTTATATTAATAACATTGTTTCTGTGGATTTGTGTGTAGGTATGTTGTGTAAAGTTTTTTCATGTCAAAGGATCCTCTAGTCCATTGCATGGCCATGTATTTTCCAAGTCAAATTGATGTTTTTTGGATAGTTTAACACTTTTGACTGGATCTTAGAACCGAGGGTTCTTGGGTCCCCTCCCTTAACAACGTCCTTAGAAAAGATATTACAATTAATCCATCACAACCGGTGACCATCGAGAAATTGCACCAACGATAAAATTTTTACGCCACCTTGTCATTTTTAGAGCCACTAGCTGCCATGAACACTAATGCCAATGATGCAAAGTCTTCCATTACCAAGAATAACCACTAGCCACTACCACCGGTGATGGAACACCCATCACCACTAGTAAACCACCTCTAAGGATCGTGTCCAAAGTGGGATTTGAACGTGGGTGGATCAGACACCACCATCCATCTTAACCGATCCAACCAAACCCCATTGGCCAAGTCAAATTTATGTTATGTCATGTATGCTTGTGTACTTAATGATCATTGTGCCACTTACATGCCTTCACTAAGATTTTTGATAGCTTTGTATTAGAAATATGGATCAGGTTATAGGATTGTTGTAAATAATGATAGCTTAACCTAAAAATACAAAACACATGCAAACATAATTAATCAATGAAAGCTTAACGTAAACACATAAAACAAATTTACTAAGGGTAGCATGACTACCACAATTTTATTAATAAGTTATGGCTCTAATTCACCATATTATGAAAGACTCTCTTCCACATCAGTATCACTAACACCGAGATCTCCACACTTATATAAAAATGAGTAGAGACTATTATTAGGATTGGATAGTAGTTAACTTGCAAGGAAAGTTTTCTTTTTTATTAATAGTGAATTCAATAAGTCAACAACTTGGTTAGTACTCTTCCCTAATAATAGATGTTGATAATTGTGCACTATTGGAAGTCCCCTCATAATCTCTAGATAACAACGAATGCACATGTAGTTCCATGATTAAAGAAATCACTAACAAGTACATGTAATTTATGAAAATAATCTCACAAAACACAATAATGGTGCCAAATCATGGAACTACTTGATAACTCAAAATTGGTGTGTACAAATAGGAGAGTGATGAGTAACTCCTCCATGAGAATAGTGGTCAAGAGTCCAAGAATAGGAATGGGGGTTACACTCACTGGAATAAGCGATAAAATGTAACTCCTATGAAACACTATGACAATGTATGAAAGTATATGACAAGTCAAGTAACTCCTATGACACAAAGAACACCTAAGAAAGATGAGTCACTATGTGTGTAGGAAATATTCCAAGTAATAAATAAATACAAGGAAAATATATACCTACACCAATACCTATTGAAGTGTAGCTTAGGTGATAAAAAAAGGTGGGTCCTGAAAACAAGGCATGATGAGGTACTAAAGTACAATGCAACTCTTAAAAAGTGGAGAAAAGGAGAAAACCTAGTAGGAAAAACTCCTCAAAAGAGAAAATAAAATAGGACTAGAAATCCCATCAAAATATGATTGTTATGTAGCCTATACCCCAAGAAGAGATCACAAGTGAAGAAGCTTGCTCTTGGTGAAGGGTTTTGGTGAAGATGTCAATAATATGCTCTAACATATGGCAATATCTAAGATCGATGGCTTGTCCACAAATCAACTCCCTAATGAAATGCATGTGAATCTTGACATGCTTAGTCCACTAATGTTGAACTATATTCCTTTAAATCTAAATGGTGCTTTGATTGTCATTGTAGACATCTAAAATGTCGACATGATTAATTACGATTAATCTGTCCCACAAGTATCCCAACATCATCCATATAATAATTAATCACAAGATTAATAATTATTATTTAATCCTAATATCGTCATTAATCCCTTTATCCTTCATCTTAATTTCATCATTTATCTAATCCTATCATTAATCCCTTTATCATTTATCTAAATATCCCATTTCATCATTTATCCCTTTAATCCTTTATTTTATCCATTTTCAACTATATAATAATTAATCACAAGATTAATTATTATTATCCTATTATAATCCCTATTAACATTTTCTAGGAATTTAATATTCCTACATCTACCTACCCACCTACCCTACACATCCCTACACCTATCCTTTCCATGTAACCTCACCCCTAATCATCATTTATTAACCTAATCTAATTCTAATCCTAATCACATCATCACCTCTAGATATAGAAGTCTCTCTAACCTTCTCCTTCCATTAAATTTTTAATTCAATGGAAGTTTCTTCCAAATTTCTATATCCTTCCACTCTATAATCCTCTAATCCTCACATGCATTATCCACCCTTGATTCAAATCCAACACGGCTTCATCCTAGCCATTGGATCATCCACTCCTTAGTTATAAATTAAGCACTCATCCTCCACAAGAGCTATTTGTTAGAAGATATCTCAAATCCATAACAAAGTTCTCGCTAATTTTATCAATGATCCATTTTATATTCATTCACTCAATCAATCCATTCATCTACAATCAATCTATCATCATCAACAATCAAGAAATCCAAGCACAATCAAGGGGAGGTGCTGCCAAAGTGACTCCAAAATATGAAGCAACCAAGTTCAATCCAACATCTTGAGCACATATAAAGTATCAAGGGAGATCTTCATTTAGTAAGTGAAGGTATTGCATTTCTTTCTCCCTTCCATCTAGCTCAATATAAGGTATTGTTGAATATATTAGATTTAGGAATCAATTGCTTTGTTTTTGGTTTCTAACTTTCATCTAATATTTTCTTGCATTAAATTTTGGCACCCACCGTGGGGCTTACCCCCACTTATTTATTGTTTTCAACTCTATTCTATCCTTAGAACAAGATTTCAAAGTTTCAAGAATTTTCGCTTTTGTTCACACCTTCAAATTTTAATTCTTTTGTGCTCATTTGCCATTTTTAACACGAAATGGTGCATATGACTAGTGTTTTGGCACATATGTCATGAATTGGGGCTTTAATTTTTTTGGTGATTATGTCCTAAATTGGCGCTTTTGTTCGTTTTTTTGGTGCTTGTGTCCGAATTGGTGCTTTTGTTCTTTTTGGCGCCTTTGTTTTGCTTTTTTTTCCTACCTTGAGAGAGAGTTTGTAACTTTTGGTCCCAAACTTGAAATGACTCTATTTTTTTCTGGAAAGGTATTAAAAATATCTATGCAATAAAAGTGTTAATTTATAATTTTATATTATAATTTATTCATGGTTTTCATTTTCCTAAATATTTTCATTTTAACTACACATTAAGTTATATTTTATTGTTCCAAACTACTAACATTTTGTGTGCAACTTCCTACGCTTACCAAAGATAAAAATCAATCTAAAACTACTAACCCTTTGTTTTGTAGCATGATCGGTCCAAGAAATTTGGGTTTATAAATCAAATTACTAACCATTGTTTTGTAGGGACTCAAGACCCAATCGTCAAACTACTAATCTTTTCCATTTTATTTTATCATCTAGCATTTAATTATCTTGCATTTATCATCCTTCGTGTGTTTTCCTTTGTTGTTTGTTCATCCCAAAAGAAAAAATGTGTATGCTCTCCTCTCATGTCCTAGGATGATCTTGAGGATAAAAAGTGGCTAGCCTTCCCATTTTTCTTTTGTAGGGGCAACATGACGTGGAAGTGATATCCATGCACTTGTCATAGTCTTAGGGGTCTCGTGACCGTGGGCTTCATCTCCACACATGTAAACACACCCCATGTTCTCGGGGTATAAAAATTCTTAGACAACTATCATTATTTTCTAATTGCTTTATTTTTTTAAGAGCGGTGTGAAGTGAGGGGCTTCAAGTCCCAAAAAAAGGGCCTTAGACAACATCCTCGCAGCACGTACTTGGGTCCCACATTACCACAAGGTATATCGGGACTCCCCTAATGAGCTTGTTTATCCTCGACTAGGTAGCCCTTTTGGCTGCATATCAAGCTATAGTGAAAGGAGTTCATACTCCATAAGATCACTCACTAGCCAACCCCACATTGGCACATAGGTGGAGAGCCGGTTTGTGGCACCACGGTTGGTGTGTGGTATTGAAAGAATACTATAGCTTGAATTCAAATACACTTGACTAGTTTGGGTATGTGTTACATGTTTTTGTGTGCTTGGGAACACCCTTAACCATCCCATTGCATCAAAATTTTAATCAATCAAACAACATCCAAATCCTAATCCCATTCTGATCAATCCTAGTCTAAATCTAATCACCCGCACACCCTATCAAACCATGGATTTTGATCCTCAAAACTAAACTAACAAGGTGATACACCAAAGGAGTGGTGAAAATATATTTTGCTTGATTGACACAGATTATAAAAATGCAACACAAATCATGCACAAATTGCTAAAATTGTAATGAAGGATCAGGATAGAGCAAACAACACAAGAAAGGATTGAAAATTCATTCACAGAGCTTGCATTGTCATTTCCATTTTTAAATACAAGTGCATTACAATAGAAAGGAGGTAGAAAACATGTTGCAAGTCCTAAAAGAGGTATGATATTCCACAAATTCACTTGCCAGGGTGAAGGAGGGAGCCTGCAGATCATAAAAATGTCCAACCTTTTACAAATGAGCCAAATCGGCTTTTAACAATGAAAACCCAAGTTCAGAAGGAGAAAATGCGGGAAAAATGAAATGAATGATTCAACCACCAACCAAATCCATCAAAATAGCATGGGTACCCTTAAAAGTTCATTCCCAAGATTTTTGACCATGCTGGAGAAGAATGGAAGCCATATTGCATTAAAAATGGTGGTTGAATGTCGGTTATGCTCTTTTCCCCATGCAAAGGCATTTTTCTCATTTTTCTCTCACTAAACTCCACCAAAAAAACAAAATTGAAGATTCCATCATGTAGAGGACTTCAATAGCTTTCCAATGACACCAAAATTGAGAAAAAATGAGCTCTGGATCGAAAGATATGCCCCTCTGAAGATTTAGGGCAAAAATCGGGTCGGCGGGGAAACCAAAAATTTTCCCCTTTTTTTGAATTTGGGAAAATTTCCCCAAAATATCCAATCCCATTGGTCTACATGGGTTCCCATTGGTTGGACCATTTGCCATTTTACGCTTTTTTGAATTTTGGAAAAATTCCAAAATTCCTCTGCCTTCGCCTCCCGGACTGGGACACGTGTCACCCTCCTATTCGCTCACACCATGCGCTCCAATTTTTTCCTTTTTTTTGACCACTTTGGAAAAATTTCCAAATTCTCCCGCGTGCCTGACCTTTGCCATGAGTAGGACACGTGGCATCTTCTTATTATTCCGTGGGTTTAATGCTCCAAATTTTCCATTTCCTCCTTGGCGGGCCCGCGGGCCAATTTTTCCTTTGCGCCTTTTTATTTTGGCAAAAAGCCAAAATTCACTCTCCCTCCCCCTCCGAACTCCCACTGGACACCTCATGGACACGTGGCACACTTTGATTCACGCGAGGTTGGGCTTGGGAAAAATTTTCATTGCACCTTTTTTGGAAATTTTCTTAACTTACCCCCGGTCCGACCTCCGCCACCACGTGGCACCTCCTCATTCGCGTGGGCCTCAAGCCATTTTTTCCTTTGCGGGCCCGTGGGAAAAAAATTTTCTTTTGCCCCCCCATTCATTCCTTAGAAATTTCCAACTTACCTCTTGACCACCATTCCGCCACCACGTGGCACATTCCTATTGGTTGTGGACCTTCCCAAGGAAAATTTCCCTCAAAAACTCCACGAGCCATAACTTGCAAAATACAAGGAGTTAGAAGGAAAATTTTACCTTTCTGGAAAGGTGAGAAAATTCTCTATCTGATGAAGCCATTTCTAGATAATTTTGAGTGCCTAAAAAGTGGAAAAATTTGACTGAGGCACAAGGAAGGAAGGAATGAAAGAAAGTTAGTCAAAAATAAGCAAGGGGCTTATTTTGGATAACAATTTTGGTGACTCAGAGGGTCATCTACTGCTTTGGATGAAGTGACCAGCTACCTGAAGCAATCCATTGGGCAATGGAGTCATCAACTTAACTACTTGGTACTCTCAACTCATTAGAAAATTTCTAGAAAGAAGATTGTGAGAGTAGAACATCACTTGATCTGGAACATGGCCTACAAAGATGCATCCTTGGGACAACAAAGCTTGTGCCAAAGCACTTAGGGAAATGTAAAACTAAGCTACAACAAAACAATGTGCACAAGCACTTGGAGGAATGAAAATCTAAGCTAATATGTACAAGGTGAGGAGTTTCCCTTCTAGTAGCAATGCTTTAGATGGATTCCATTAACTGGAATGTAGTTCTTCACCATCCAATGTAGACAATTGGAAGGCATTGTTGTTCTTACATTTTGTGACCATGTAGGGGCCACTCCAAATGGCATCAAACTTTGAATGCCTTCCTGGCTTTGCTGGTCTGCATCCCATTTCAACACTAAATCTCCAACTTGGAAGGTTCTAGCCTTAGCTTTCCTATCAAAGGTTCTCTTGATCAAGGCTTGGTCCTTCTCCATTGTTTGGGCTGCATGCTCTCTGATTTCTTGGAGTTCCATCAATTCTACATATCTAACCTCCATGGGTTCAAACTCCAACAATTCAATTGCTTCATGAGTTCCAATGTTGGCAACTCAAGTGACATAGGCAAGATTGCCTCTCTTCCATAAACAAGTCTGAATGGAGAGTTACCGGTGGATCTCTTGGGAGTTATCCTATCAGCCCATAAGGCTGATTTAAGTTTAGTGTGCCAAGTCCTGATTTTCATCAAGAGTCCTCTTGATGATCTTTAATAGGTTCTTGTTGGTAGACTCAACTTGGCCATTACCTTGAGGGTAATAATTTGATGAAGTGCTCAGATAGATCCCATTCTTAACAACCCATTCAGTTACCTTTGATCCTATGAATGCCAATGCATTATCTGATATTATAGTGGTAGGTATACCAAATCTAGTTACTATCCCCTCATAGAAGTCTAGAATGCTAGATTCATTTGCCTCTTTGAGTGCCACCGCCTCTAGTCCATTTGGTGAAGTAGCATTGTTTGTTAGAATCCACTTGTGTCCTTGGCTTGAGTTTGGGTTAATGACTCCAATGAAGTCCAAACCCCATTGCATGAATGGCTGGTCAACTGAAATTGGGTGCAATGGAAGGGTTGCTTAATCTTTCCTTACCTATGAAGAATGCACAATTTTTGCACCTCTTGATCCATGCATAACAATCACTAAACACCTTGGGCCAATAATAGCCAGCCTTCATAATCTTGAGGGTTGTCACTCTTGGAGAAAAATGACCCCAACTGATCCACCATGGAACTCTTCTAACATTCTCTTAATTTGATTTGTCCCAATGCATCTCAACAACACTCCATTTATATCCTTTTTGAACAAGACACCATCAACAAGTGCATATGGAATAGCCTACAATCTGAAGTGTCTTCTCTTGGTTTTGTTCATCTCTGGAGGGCATAGGCCTATTTGTAAGAAGTGCATTATGTCTTGGGTCCAGCAAGGAGTGAGCATACCACCATTCTCTTCTTGAACACCTCTTTGTTCTTGGTTGTCTTGCAACAATGCCAAAACAACATCCTTCCCATTGCTTGCTTCCATTGATTTTCTCAAGACCATACTGCTCACACAATCCCTTTCCTCGGACCAGCTTGGTGACTTTGATCTCAATGTCATACTCCATGACATGAGTAATCCACCCTGCACATGTTTTTCATTTAGGTCTTTGTTGAGGAGGAAGTCCTTAACTCCCACATGAGAAACCAGTAGTTGAACCTTGTTGTTTGAAACTAGATGCTTAAATTTCTTCAAGCTCCTAATCACTACAAGAACATGCTTCTCAATGAAGGAATACCTCACCTCATAGTCCTCCAAGCTTTGGCTAAAGAAGGCAATTGGCTGCTCTGCATTTTCTTTGTTCTGTTGTACTAAAATTGCAGAAATTGTATCATCACCTCCAAATGCATAAAGGATAAAATCCTTAGAGAAATCAGGTTAATGAGAGTTGGAGCTTGTGAGATAGCCTCTTTGATTGCCTCAAAACTTTGCCTTACCTTCATTTGTCCATTTGAAAGCCATACTTTTCTTCAACATCATAGTTATTGGCTTGACAAGGGCTGCAAAGTCTGGAACAAACCTTCGAACAAAATTGATTCTTCCCAAGAAACTTTGAAGGGCCTTCTTGTGACTTGGTAATGGTAGTGCTTTTATTGCTTCAACCCTCTCTAGATCAATTACTAATCCCTCTTTGGAAACAATGTGGCCTAGGAGCTTTCCTTCATGAGCTAGGAAAATACATTTTTTGGGATTCAAGGATACCCCAAATCTTCTACATCTTTGGAACACTTGTCTCAAATGAAAGAGATGATCTGCTGCACTTTTAGAAAATATAGTAATATCATCTAGGTATATCAGCACTATTTTGTTGATCAATCCCTTGAACGCCATATCCATTGCCCTTTGGAAGGTAGCTCGGTGTTAGACAACCCAAATGGCATTTTCCTATATGCATAGGTTCCCCATTTGGTGGTGAAGGTTGTTTTGAACTGATCATCCTCCTTTACCATGATCTGATTATACCCTGAATAACCATCTAGCAATGAAAACCTCTCAGAGCCAGCAACAACTTGCAAAATCTGCTCCATAGAAGGAAGTGGGTAATGATCCTTGAGGGATGCTCTATTCAAATCTCTAAAGTCTACACACAATCTGATTTCTCCACTCTTCTTTCTAACTGGAACCAAGTTTGTAACCCAACTTGAATGCTTGATGGGAAATATGATACTTGCCTCTATTAACTTATTCAATTCCTTCTTCATGAGAGGCTCCATGTGTGGATTGACCGGTCTTTGTTTTCACTGATGGGTTTAGCACTTGGATCTAATTCAATTGTGTGTTGAGCTAGCTTGGGATTGAAACCTCTCAAGTCTTCATAGCTCCAAGAAAATATATCTGGGAACTCTTGGCAAAGTTTCATGAACTCATACCTTTCTTGTTTGGTTGCCACTTTACCAATTTGAAGTGATTTGCCTTCTCCCACTGAGATGGGCATTGAATCTTCTCCCTTGACTTGGATGTTTTCTTTCTCCTTCCTAAATTGATCATTAGGATTAAAGATGGACTCCAAAGTGACAAGTCCTTTTGGTAGTTTGTTGGTTCTCAGTTATACCACTTGATCACCATATTGTTGTTCTAACTTTTCTGATTTTTGGCTGAGAACTCAACTTCTTCTTGCAAGAAATTGATGATTTGTTGGTCACTTTCAAACACTTGCCAACTTACATTATTGTCTGGCACTGATGGCCTTACAATCACATGAATGTTTGGCTGCACTTTATCTTCTTGATACTCTCCACAACATCAAAGGCTGCTCTAACTGCTGCAAGCCTATCAAGCAGCTTGGTTTTCTTTCCTAGGGATGGAGTTGATGCCAAAGCCTTCAAAATCCTCAATGAGGTCCCACACCCTATTCTTATAACTCTTGAGTAGGTCATTTTTGGCAGCATGTTGTCCTTTAACTTGATTAACAATCAGCTCACTATCACCAAAGACTTGTAAGTTTTTGATACCTCTCTTTCTTGACCAATGCAATCCTTGTATCAAAGCTTCATATTCAGCAGTGTTGTTAGAACATGCAAACTGAAATCTAAAAGTTGAATAATACTTAATGCCTTGAGGTGAAACAAGCATAGCTCCCCTGCACCTTGTCTACTTCTTGATCCATCAAAGAACAACTGCCATACCTCATTGTCATCTTTATGGTCTGGCTTGGTGATGCTAGGAATAGGCTGATTTTCTTCATGCATGTAATAAACTCCTAGTTCAGATTCCTCTATTTCCTTGTAGGGATCAAAAGCATGTACCTTGCTTGCCCATTCATCAAGAGTCAAATATGGGATGCTTCCAACTTTGGTGTCAGCTTCATCTGTGCTTGGATAATCCTCTTGATCAAATGTTGAACAGTTGGCATTGATTGGGCTTGGAGTATGAGGCTCAATGTGAAATTTTGCAATAGGTTCAGACCTGATTGTGGCCTTAGTTCCATATCTGGTTCTAAACAACATGTGTGACCAATCAGTAGATAAATAGCCTCCAATTCTAGCTGTGAAATCCCTTGACAAACATAGGGCAAAAAGTGGTGGTAAATCTATCACTGACACATCTTGCAAAATAGTGACATTGGGGCATGCATGCAAAGTGAGGCTCAAATATTTAATTACCCCAACTTGTTGTTATTGTTGTCCCATCTAGTTGCACCACCCCTTTGGATATGACTTCATATTGAGGCCCTAGATTGATCAACTATTTGCTTGGGCATCACAGAACTACTTGCCCCAGAATCAATCATACAATTGTGTACTAGTTTATCCCCAATGATCAATGAAACATAGAATGGAGGGGGCTTCAAAACTTTACCTTGTTGTCCTCCAAGCTTCCCCTCAAGCTGAGTAGCATTTGTGAGTACCTTCTCTTGCATATGAGCTTGTTGATTTGAAGTTGACCAATTCTTCATGGCAGCTTGTAGTAGATCCCTTTGGCCTGGGATGGATAGTGATTCCCACATAGATATATTCACATTTGTCTTCTTCATTTGTTCAATGATGTTAAATGGGGATGAAACATCTCTTTTCTTCCCCTTAGCCTGCACATTATTTTCTTGTACATGGGCTGCAACAACTGGCATTTGAGCTGGTCTAGAAGGTGGCTTGGGTTGTCCTTGCACATTTGGAACTACATTTTCTTGCCAACACTTTGTGGAGTGATGGAAGGTTGTGGATCACCTAGAGCTAATGACTTCCCTTCACCAATATTCCTCTTCTTTGACCATGTGTTAGCTGCTACATTCTGAGAAATTGTTTGATTCATACCACAAAAATCTTCAGCCTGCCCGATTCACAAGTGTAGTCTCATTTGGAGTTGTATTTTGTTGAGATGTTCCTTGTTGTTGGTTTGTTTCTTGACTCACCTCACTCTCTACGCCAGTTTTGTCACCATCAAAGCTTGGTTCAAAGCACCATTGAAGCACATAGACTAGTTGTGAGGTTCATTGCATGGGAAACACCAATCATACTCTTGAGCTATATTATTTTGCACTGGCACTAAGGCTTTAGAGGTAGATGCAACATTGGGGTTATAGGGCTGAAATGGTCTATTGGCAGGAGGCCTTACTTGATTTTGATTTGCAGTTGGATTGGGTGGCCTATTAGGCTGATATGGTTGCCTATTAGGCTGAGTTTGAGACTGATAAGAAGGTCTAAAACTTTGGGCTTGCTGCCTCTTGAGTGTAACCAGCTCATTGCCTAAATTTTGTAATTGTTTCATGACTTCTTGAAGTTCATTTGAGGCACTAGAGGATGAAGTAGAAGTTTCATTTGAACTTTGATTTCTAGGAGTGGGAATAGGAGCTAAAGTAGGTGCTTGACTAGTGCTTGGGCTTTCCAAGTTTGGATATAAGGGCATGGGAGGCCTAGGAGCCAGTTTACCAGCTTGGATCAAACAATTCTCAGCCCTAATGGCAATGTTATAAGCTGCAGGTATATTTGCACCTCCCATGGATTGGATTAACATAGAAATATCAGAATTTAAAGCTTTGAGATAGTATAAGAAAGCACCTTCAAGTTGTTGGCCTTACTGTCACTGGGATTCTATCCCATGTCCTTTGAAATCTGAAATTGAAGTTGTTAGCTGCTCATTGGGAGCTCTCTTGATAGTTGTCAGTTGTTCCAATAGAGACAAATTATCTCCCTTTTCTCCAAACTACTCATGGAGAGCTATGCACAACTAGTTCCAATTTTGGATAGAGCCTGCCCCAAGGCTCTGAACCATTGCAAGGCTTTCCCTTTGAATGAAGATGCCAACAATTTGACAATAATTTGCATCTCAACAATCTCATGGATTGCACAAACATTAGCAATGTCTTTGACATGATCACCAGGAGTGGTCTGATTTTCCCCAATAAAGTATGGGATGTTCTTCAATGTTGCAACTGGAACTAGGTTTTGTGCATTGAGAGCAAGTGGGCTGCTGCCAGTGAAGTTGACATAAGGGTTGTGTTGTGCCATTCTGATTGGCTTGAGAACCCTTGTTGATTGGGTGAAAGGTCTACCAGGTGGAGGAGTTGATAGAGTTTGTTTGGTGGAGATGGAGACCTTTGAATTCTTCTTCCCCTCTCTCTTCTTCCTAGGGATAACTATAGATACTCAGACAATCCCTCTTCTCTGGCCCTTGACCTTGTTTGGATCCTTCTCATGAATCTTCAGACTTGGACTGCTGAAACCAGTTGATTTTATCTCTTTGGAGTCGCCAGATGTGCAAATCAAGGCTCTTTTAAGCAAGAAACTTACAAAAATGCACATCAACTTTGTTGTAATGAAGATGAAGACCTCTAAGGTCCCACCAGGTGTGCCAAAACTATTAGTGCAAATCAGCAAGCACCCCTGGATGTTTTCTCAGATTTCTAGTTTGATAATGGGCATCTAGTGTGATTGCACAACATTGAATCTTTTCCCCAAGTGTGGGACTTGCAAAAATGGGAAAAAACTCTCCAGATTAAAGGTTGGTTCCTCTACTCCTCTGATCAGATGTATGCATGAAATTTTGTAGAGGTTTAACTCAAAATCCTACTCTAATTTTGCCAAGGAGACAAGGATAGAAGAGAGAAAGAAGATAAAACTAAACTAACAAGGTGATACACCAAAGGAGTGGTGAACATCTATTTTACAAATTGACACAGATTATAAAAATGCAACACAAATCATGCACAAATTGCTAAAATTGTAATGAAGGATCAAGATAGAGAAAACAACACAAGAAAGGATTGAAAATTCATTCATCAGAGCTTGCATTGTCATTTCCATTTTTAAATACAGTGCATTACAATAACAAGGAGGTAGAAAACATGTTGTAGTCCTAAAAGAGGTATGATATTCCACAAATTCACTTGCCAGGGTGAAGGAGGGAGCTTCTAGATCATAAAAATGTCCAACCCTTTACAAATGAGCCAAATCTATGGCTTTTAACAATGAAAACTCGAGTTCAGGAAGGAGAAACATGGGAAAAATGAAATGAATGATTCAACCACCACCAGATCCATCAAAATAGCATGGGTACCCTTAAAAGTTCATTCCCAAGATTTTTGACCATGCGTTGGAGAAGAATGGAAGCCATATTGCATTAAAAATGGTGGTTGAATGTCGGTTATACTCTTTTCCCCATGCTAAAGGTGTTTTTCTCATTTTCTCTCACTAAACTCCACCAAAAATAAAATTGAAGATTCCATCATGTAGAGGACTTCAATATCTTTCCAATGACACCAAAATTGAGAAAAATGAGCTCTAGATCAAAAGATATGCCCCTTTAAAGATTTAGGGAAAAACCTGAGGGGCAAAATCGGGTCAGCAAGGCGAAACCTAAAATTTTCCCCTTTTTGAATTTGGGAAAAATCCCCTCCACCCACCACTCTCTACTACATGGCACATTCTCATTGGTCCGTGGGTTCAAACGACCATTTTACGCTTTTTTGAATTTTGGAAAAAATTCCACAAAACTTCTATTTCCTCCTTGGTGGGTAAGACACATGTGCGGGCCACAAAACTTTTTTTCCAATTTTTTTTTCGCCTTTACTATTTTGGCAAAAAGCCAAAATTCACTCCACCCTCTCGACTCCCACGACCTCATGGACATGTGGCACACTCTAATTCGAGCGGGGTCCTGGGCCAAAATTTTCATTGCGCCATTTTTGGAAATTTTCTTAACTTACCCCGGCCTCGACCTCTCCTCGCCACATGGCACCTCCTCATTTGTGTGGGCCTTTTTAGGAAATAAGATATAAAATATGTGGAATAATCCCTTATAGAATCGCAACAAAGAGAAACTAATATGCGAGAAAATATTGCAGATCTCAAATAAAAGTGCGGAATAAATAACACAACATGAGAGACAATATTTAACGTGGTTCACCCAATATGGGCTACATCCACCAAGAATCACTTGCTCGATTTTATTACAAGCCTCCACTCTCTCAATACAATACCCAGATCTGTTTGGAGCTATGCTCAAAACTCTATATAATTCACACTTGAATTCAAAGCACATCTCGTAATGCATTTTTTGTATATGTATCATATGCATAAGACCATATAAATAGACAATCTTGAAAGTAGTTTAAGCAATTTGATACCTGGGCAAAAAAACCGTGGGTATCAAAACAATGTGTCTTGAAAAACCATGGGCCCAAAAATAGCCCATAATGGTTACCCATTACCCATGGGTTAATAAACCACCCATGAAAATTTTCTTTGGGGGCTTCGCCCCGAATCCCCATCGATCGGGGGATTTACCCCCTCCGAACCCCCTCGACCCACTCACCGCGAGTAGGACCACCGTAAAAATAGCTGAGTGTAACACATGGAAGGTGTACCACACTCTAACATGAAAATAGGCTCCACAAACATAACAATCTCCCACTTGGAGATTGATTTCCACTAAGCAAGCTTCTCAACCCTTCACTATCATTCGCGAAGGCCAACCAAAGTTAAACATAGCTTTAGTTTATCCCTTGTGACCACCTTGGTCATCATGTCTATAGGATTCTGACTGGTATGAATCTTCTCCAACTTCAACTTATCTTCTTCCAAAGTTGTCATGATGAAGTGATATCTCAATTTGTATATGCTTTGTCACGGAGTGGAAAGCAAAGTTCTTAGCTAGGTGTATAGCACTCGACTATCACTATGTACCTTACATTCCTTCTACTTATGCCCAACTCTTCAAGCAAATTGTTGTAACCAAATCATCTCTTTGCTTTCCTCTCGTGGCAGCAACATACTCTCGGCCTCCATGGTTGATAAAGCCACCACTTACCGTAGTCGTGAAATCTAGCTCACTTTTTGTCCCACCTATAGTGTAAATATAACCTATCGTGCTTCTCCCATTGTCACATATCTCTAGCCATGTCGAATCTACATAACCACGTAAAGTGGTGTCTCGATCCACTATAGCACAAAATTGTCCCCATGGTGTCGATCCACGAAGGATTTACTTTCGCACAATGCTCTTTACCGGATCACTCATAAATCTACTCAAAGCTCCCACTACATGGGCAATATTAGGCCTAGTGCACACCATAACATACATCAAACTACCAATCGCTAAGGAGTAAGGTACCTTGGACATCCGGTTTCTTTCTGCTTTGTCTTTGGACACTTTGCTCCTTTGATAACTTAAAATGGCTGCTAAAGGAGTCCCAACCGGTTTAGCATCCTGCATGTTAAACCTATCAATACCTTTTAATGTACTCTTCACGAGATAAAGTCAGCTTTCGTTCCTTCCTATCCCGAGTTATCCTCATACCAAGGATTTGTCTAGCTGCCCCCAAATCCTTCATATCAAAGGATTCACTTAGTTGTTTCTTGAGTACTTTTATTTCTGCATGTTTTTACTCGCAACCAACATGTCATCAACATACAAACACATGATAATATAACTTCCATCCTCAAATTTATTTGTATACACAATAGTCGAGAATGACATCTAATATAACCTTGCTCCATCATAAATCTATCAAACTTCTTATACCATTGAAGTGGAGCTTGTTTCAAGCCATACAAGGTCTCTTTTCGGTTTACATACCATCTCCTCTTTACCTTTGACCTCATAGCCCCTCTGGTTGCTGCATATATAGTTCCTCCTCCAAATCACCATGGAGAAATGCAATCTTTACATCTAACTATTCTAAGTGCAAGTCTTTCTACCACTATTCCAAGAACAGTTCTAATAGAATTCATTTTTACTACAGGAGAAAATATCTCATTAAAATCTATACCTTGTTTTTGCATGCAAACCCTTGACCACCAACCGGGCCTTATATCTTTTCTTTCCTCCTTCTTCGTCTTTAACTCTGTACACCCACTTGTTCTACAATGCTCTTTTGCCTTCGGTAGCTTCACCAAATCCCAAGTCTGGTTCTCCATAAGAGACTTATGCTCCTCATCCATGGCTTGCTCCACTTCTTACTTGGAATCTACTGCATTGCTTCATCAAAGCTCTACGGATCTCCACTATCGGTGAGTAATAAATAATAAAGAGAAGGAGAAAAAGTTCAAGTTCTTTTCTTACCCTAGAAGACCTTCTCACTGTAGGAGTTTGGGGTTCTGTTGAGTAGGTTCCTGAACTGATTCATGGGTCACTGTCCCATCCAGAAGATCCTCTACCGCTACATATTCTTTCTTGGATTCTTCCCTATTTTCCTACAATTGTTGCTTATACATGACTTTCTCATTAAAGACCACATCCCTAGATCGAATGATTTTCTTGTCCTTAATACTCCAACATTTAAATCCAAAGTCATCACCACCATAACCAATGAAAGTACATTTTTCTGATTTAGCCTCTAGCTTGGTCCTATCATCCTTGTCTATATGAACAAACACCTCACATCCAAAGACTCTAAGAAATGAATAATCAACTTTCTTACCATACCAAGCCTCCTCAGGTATGCCTCCATCCAAGGAACTTAAGGGTCCTCTATTTATCAAGTACACAAGTTTGTGCTCTCGCACTTCGCCCAAAAGGAAAGAGGCGAGTCCTGCATGTAACCTCATACTCTAGCACGTTCCATTATTATTCATTCATCCTTTCGATACCCCATTCTCGCTACTGGAGTTCTGGAACCATCTTTTACCTCTGATTCCATTCTTAGAATAGTAATCATTAAATTCATTGTTCTGATACTACCCTCCATTATCGACTGAGACATTTTAGCTTAAGACCTGTTTCATTCTCTACCAAGGCTTTCCATTTAACAAAAGTGTCAAATACATCAGATTTGTTTCTAATACAATAAACCCAAACTTTCCTTGTTGCATCATCAATAAAAGTAACATAATAACTTGAACCCCAAGAGATGATACTAGAGCAGTGGCCCCACACATCAGAATGCACCGGCTCTAACTTACTCTCTTTCTTTGTAGGTCAAACCTTGAGAAACCTTACTCACTCACTGTTTCCCATATATGCGAGTCCTCACAGAACTCCAACCTGTTTTCGTATATCAGGGCAAATTCTTCTTTATGATGTCCATGCCCTTATGGCTCATATGACCGAGCCTATAGTGCCATAATGTTGTATCTGCATCTAAAGCCACAAGATTACAATCATTAGTACTATCAGTGGATAAATACAAGGTTCCAACCTTCTTACCTCTTGCCACCACAAGAGCACCCTTGGTAACCTTCCAAGAGTCATTTGTAAATATCACAAGTCAACCATCACTTCCCAATTGCCCCGCCGATATCAAATTTCTCCTTAATGTAGGCACATGTCGACATCCTTGATAGCCATGTATTCCCATTCTGCATCTTAAACGATAGAACCTTTTCCAACTATCTTTGTAAGGCTCATCATCACCAAGAAAAACATGCCCAAAATCCCCTTGAACATAATCAAAAAAATAATGCCTATGTGGAGTAGCATGAAAAGAATCCCCTGAATCTAAAACCCAAGATTCAAGTAATATTATATAAAGAAAGAATCAAAGCATCTGGCATACATTACCCGATGCCACATTTACCTCCTTGTTTTCTTCCTGTTGTTTCTTCTTGTCCGAAGCTCCCAACAGTCCTTCTTTGCATGCCCAAACTTTCCACAGTTCCAACATACAATCTTGCTCTTGGATTTTGACCTTGCCCGATCTTTCGATTTTCCACGGTTTCCTCTATTCTTCTGTCTCCCTCTAGTTTCCACTATCAAAGCATTCCCTGAAGTAGAAGATTCCCAGCTTTTTCTTCACATTTCCTCGCTTAGAATCACCCCTACAACATCCTCAAACTTCAACTTTGAGTTAGTTGGAACCGAGTTGCTTACTACCATTACCAGGTTATTCCAACTTTAGGTAAAGAACACAAAATTAATAAAGCCCTAACTTCTTCATCAAATTCTATTATAACCAAAGCTAGCATATTCACAACCAGTATTGAAATCATTTAAATGATCTGCTACTAAACTATTCTCAGACATCTTCATATTAAACAAATTTTTCATTAAAAATATCTTATTAGAGCGAGAGGTTTTTCATACAACTTCCTAATGCATCCATTAGTTCTTTTGTAGTCTTTTCCTTTGAAACATTAAATAATTGAAGATGCAAGACATAGCCGGATCATTCCAAGTGCCTTCGATCAAAAATCCCATTCCGCATCTGTGCATCATACTCGAGGGTTTGTTCACCTTCTCGAGACAACGGAGTATAAAGATCCTTCGATAAAGGTAATCTTCCATCTACATCTTCCAAAGATCGAAATTCTGCCGTTGAATTTATCAACCCTAGATCTTCCATCATCTGCCATAGCTCCCACTCAAGATAAAAACTTTCCCTACGATTCAACACTTCAGACAAAACAAACCAGGCTCGATACCAATTGTTAGGAAATAAGAGATAAAATATGTGGAATAATCATGTAGAATCACAACAGATAGAAACTAATATGCGAGAAAATATTACAGATCTCAAATAAAAGTGTAGAATAAATAACACAACATAGAGAGACAATATTTAACGTGGTTCATCCAATTTGAGCTACATCCACCAAGAATCACTTGCTCAAATTTTATTACAAGCCTCACTCTCTCAATACAATACCCAACTATAATTCACAAACCTCTGAAATTCAAAGCACATCTGTAATGCATTTGTTTGTATATGTATCATATGCATAAGACCATATAAATAGACAATTGCTTAAGCAGTTTGATACAAAACCGTGGGTATCAAAACCATGGGCAAAAACCGTGGGTATCAAAACAATGGGTACCGAAAAACCATGGGCCCAAAAAAAAGCCCATAATGGTTACCCATTACCCATGGGTTAATAAACTACCCATGAAAATTTTCTTCAGGGGTTTCACCCCGAATCCCCCACCCACTCACCGCAAGTGGGACCACCGTAAAAATACCCGAGTGTAACACATAGAAGGTGTACCACACTCTAAAATGAAAACAGGCTCCACAAACATAACAGGCCTCAAACCATTTCTTTCCTTTTGAGTGCCCACAGATTTTTTTTTCTTTGCACCCCACCCATTCCTTAGTGATTTCTCCAACTTACCTCCACCAACCCACCATTCCACCACCACGTGACACATTCCTATTGGTTGTGGGCCTTCCTAGGGAAAATTTCCCTCAAAAACTCCACCGAGCCATAACTTGCAAAATACAAGGAGTTAGAAGGAAAATTTTACCTTTCTGGAAAGGTGAGAAAATCCTCTATCTGATGAAGCCATTTCTAGATAATTTTGAGTGCCCTAAAAGTGGAAAATTTGACTGAGGCACAAGGAAGGAAGGAATGAAAGAAAGTAAAAAAAATAAGCATGGGGCTTATTTTGGATAATAAGATCCCACACACTATCGAACACATTAAAAACAAATCTCAAACCTAACATCCTACCTTAACCAACCCTATCCCTGCCATCCAAACCAACCATCCCATGTTGATCATAACCTCCTAAAAACCATCCAACTACTTAACCAACAAATATCTGATCTTCAATCTTCAATCAACTAATCATCCACTAAACTATCATCCCCAACCAATCCCATCCATGATTTCCCTTCCTAAAATCCCTACCTCTCACCCCATCGACCTCCTCCTTGAGGAACCAAAATCATATCAATCACACCTCTACCTAAACAACATAAACCACTATCCCCATAAGCTAATTACATCGAATTTTACCACCTCACTAACTTTGACCTAGACCAAGAGGACCTCATTTATGTCCTTACTAATCTAGCCACCAATCCCAAACCCACACAAACATCCCAAACCCAAAACTATAAATTCCTTATAAACCATTATGACCCACATCTTCCTACCATAAAAAACATACAAATAATCTTCCATCATCCAAAATCTCAACCCCAAATCCAATCACCACAAAACCTATAATCGAGTCTCATTCACATATCCACAAATAATCCTGAACAACATACCCAAAAATTATTATCCCCCACATCTCATATTAGTCCTCCATCCTTTACATATTCATCATCCCAATCTAATCCTATAAATTTCTTCTAGATAGTCCCACATCCCTTAATCCACCGTCAAATTAAGCTTCTATGCCTATTTCATCCCCTCCATCATCTAAGCCCCATCATATCAACATTTTCTCATCCACCGTGACTCCTAAGTCACCCTCATCCCCTTATAACCCCAATCCTAAACCATATAATATGGATCTTACACCACCCTTATCCTCTTTATCTACATCTAATCTATCTTACCCCCTTCATCACCTAAATCTCAACACTATCATATCCTCTAATCCTATTTCATCTCCACCATCCCCCAATCCTAAAACATCTAACATGACTCCTAAGTCACCAAATCATAAACCTAATAAATCCAATACCAATCCTCTCCCACCCCATCTCATACCCAATCTAAAGAGGCTCTTACACCACCTTCATCTACTTCATCCCTAAATGGACCAAATGTAATGTGGTTCCTACACCACACCAATATCCCAAATATCCTTCATCCCCAACATCACCCCAATTTAATGTTACCCCAATATCATAACCATTCCCCTTCCTATAAATCTACCCCATCCCCTTCATCTACAACTACTAATCCCAAACTATCTAATCCTAAGCAAAAACTATCTACCTCAAAACCACATACCCTAATGAATCCATAATCAACCAAATCTACTTCAACCTCAAGCCCAAACCTATCACTTCATCCCATAGGAATAATCAATCCCATCATCTTCTAAGACACACTAATCCAATCTAAATCTAAATCCAAATCAAACAAAACATCTCTCATCCACCCAATCCTAAACCTTTACTTCCTACTCCCCTCCAAACCATTTCACCCAAGCCACTTCACTCCTTTAGGCGAATCCTTGATCACCATCTTCCATCATTTAAAACCCTTCCAAATGATCATCCTTCCCCCATCAAATCACCTGATTAAAACCTTCCCAAACCATCTTGATATCGTGAATGCTACTATTGCAAATTCCATCGCACCCAAGGACATTCGACCAATCGTTGCATGCAATTTCGGTCTTATGTCCAAAATCTCATTAATCAAGGAATTCTTATCCTTATACCTATCTATCCACCACTTTCCATCCAAATCATATGCCTAACCATCACCCACCATCTAAATCCCACTCAACATCTAACAATTTTCACATCCAAATCTCATTGCACATCCAAACATCCTCACCAACCAAAACCAAAATAAATCTCACCTCTAATCCTTTATTTAATCCGACCTCTTAGCGGATGACAAAAATATAACCCCTAGTCTCATGATGACCACATGGAATCATATTCCCCATCCACTTCATATCCTATTGCCAAATATATGTTTGTTAAAATGACACATGAGGAAAATTCTTAGGCATCCATGAAGAAGGCATTTAAGAACTCATCTCCCTTCATCAAAATCTTAGACGTTTAGGCTTAGGTTATAAACCTAACACTAACAAAGACCCTCCACATACTCCATCAAAACCATTTATACCCCTCATCTTGTTTTTCCTAGCATCCCAACCACTCAACCAACTCAAAAATAATTTAACCCCCCTACAAATACCAAACACCTAAAAATGGATTGAGAACATAATTCATCATCTACACATGGATATTCATTCCTTCCCACCCACCCTCCTTCCATCCACCATCCAAATCCCTTTGCATATAATCCATTATTATCATCATCACATCCATTCATTTTGAATTCTTGATCAGTTTGATTACACATGTTGTAAGATAATACTACCTACTACAATCTGTGTGACTTTGGTTTATCATTACCTCTAACATTTCAGCACAATTATTCTCCTAGAGATCCACACATTTTAACACACTTAATTAAATTTTGGTGAAGATACCAGAGTGTGTGTGTTTGTTGGAACTCTATCCAATTTCATCTTCACACTCATCTCCATTCCCCCATCAAGTCACTAGTGATTCTTAACCCCTTGAGAATTATCTAGAGTGGACGCTCTTTGTGTAAAAAACATCAAAATATCAAAAGCAAAAATTAAAAAAAAATCATATCAAAATTAAAAACATCAAATGAAATCCACCTCAACACTCTTTGTAGGTGTGTTTTTAGTAACTTTACTGGGGCTATGGACACCTAGGATGTTAGTAGATAAATGTTTTGATAAGAATCATATCCATCTCCATGGGGTATTATGGATGGCTTGGAGCAATGGAGAAATGAAACTGACTTAATCTTCCGTTCATCTTCCATTAACCAACTTGACTTAATCACTCCCTATACATTAGCCATTAAGTCTTCAATTCAAGTGGTAATTAACCCTCACAATCACACACACTTTGATCACATAATGACATAGGGCTCACGTATGTTGCCAAGTATTTTTAGACCTTGGTCACACTTTTGTTTTAGTCTCACTCTTTCCTTACAACATGTGTCGTTAGGCTCATATTTTTTCATCATTGATGTCATTTTCCTTCCATCCATCACATCCACATCCTTTTTCCCTTAGGATCGAACATCCGTTGGTATGTAGACGATGACCCTTTCCTTTTCATCCAATCCTCCTCATGTCCCTTTCGACATGTCATCATCATGACTGGGGGCATCCTTATTACCATCCGTTGGGGAATCATCCATTTTAGATACCCCTCACTTCCCATCCTACCCTAAACTTGGGGAAAATTGAACCCATCTATCCATCCACACAGGCCACCCTACTTTACACTTGGGGCACACCACATCTATCCCTTAATCCACCCATATACCTTGGGAATATCTTAGCATATTCCATATCTTCCATCTTATCTAGTACCACATCCCTTATCCTATTTATCTATCTCCCATCCCACATTCCATCTAATCCTAACGTATAAACCCATCCCTATATTATCCAAAGCCTATCCAATTTACCTCAATCCTTCCCTTTCATCCTACCCAAACACACTTTGGGACTTATAGGAGAAATTCACATCCCACCTTACATCCCTTCCCATCCCCATGAGCTATCCCATCCGAATCCTTTCATCTTACCTATCCTCAACCATTCTCCCCATCCAACATCCAAAATCCTAAATCTAACAATCAAAACAAAAGTCTAAAAAAAAATCCATAAAAAAAGATCACAAATTTACACCAATATATATATATATATATATATATATATATGAAATGTGTGTTTTTTTGTTTGTGTATTTTCTTGTTTTTGCATTTACATTTCAACCAATGATATGAGTTCCATTTTACATCATTCCAATGATATGAGGACAAGGGAATTTGGCAATTCAGTCACCATGGTCTTTATACCATGGTGCATCTTTCTCTATGCCACATTAATCACATTGCTAATGATGATAATAGTGGGAACTTTATGGTAGCACACCCCCTCTATCATCATATTTTATCCTTATCATCATCCACACCTCATCCTCATCATCATCTAACTAAATATATAACATCATCCTATCCAATCAATCAATCAATATCCACATATCATCTCACATCCAACTAACATCCTCTCATCCAAATCAATCCAACAACCAATCCTTATTCTCATCATCCCAACATCCTCAATATTTTAATCCTCCAAATCCAACATCAATCTAAATCCTCAAATCTAAATCCAACATCCTATAATCCCAAATCCTCAAATTCTAACCCCTTGACTGGGGCATCCTCAAATCTAAATGAAAATATTCACCACTTAACTAGGGATCTCAAAATCCAACATCCTCTAATCAAAAATCCTAAATATTCACCCTTGTCATACATCATTGGTAGGGCATCCAATATCCAAAATCAATATCTTCCATTCCTCTAATCCTCTCTCTATTCCTTTTCTTCTAATTCCTCTAATCCTCCTATCTTCTAATCCTCTAATCCTAATCCTCTACATCCTCAAATATTCACATCCTCTCATCCTCTCTCATCTACTCACTTATGCCTCTCCTATTTTTGAGTGGTAACCTAACTCCTTCCTCCCACCTAACCCTCAAGGGTGTATCATATCACCATCATAACATATTTTCTTATTTTTCTTTTAACTTTCATTGCTGCTTTGCAATAACATTTCAAAGAGGGTAAAAAATGTAGACATATGAAATTTCAACATGATTAATTATGATTAATCTATCCCAAAAAGTATCCCAACATTATCCATATAATAATTAATCACAAGATTAATAATTGTTATTTTATCCTAATATATTCATTAATCCCTTTTCCTTCATCTTAATTTCATCATTTATCTAATCATATCATTAATCCATTTATCATTTATCTAAATATCCCATTTCATGATTTATTCCTTTAATCATTTATTTTATCCATTTTCAACTATATAATTATTAATCACAAGATTAATATTATTATCCTATTATAATCCCTATTAACATTTTCTAGGAATTTAATATTCCTACATCTACCTACCCACCTACCCTACACATCCCTACACCTATCCTTTCCATGTAACCTCACCCCTAATCATCATTTATTAACCTAATCTAATTCTAATCCTAATCACATCCTCACCTCTAAATCTAGAAGCCTCTCTAACCTTCTCCTTCCATTGAATTTTTAATTCAATGGAAGCTTCTTCCCTCCATGAATTTTGAATTCAAATTTCTAGAGTATTCCACTATAGAATCCTCTAATCCTCACATGCATTCTCCACCCTTGATCCAAATCCAACATGGCTTCATCCTATTCATTGAATCCTCCACTTCTTAGTTATAAATTAAGCACTCATCCTCCATGAGAGCTATAGTTGTTAGAAGATCTCTCAAATCCATAACAAATTTATGCTAATTTTATCAATCATCCATTTTATCTTCAATCACTCAATCAATCCATTCATCTACAATAAATCTATATCATCAACAATCAAATAATTTAAGCACAATCAAGGGGATGTGTTTCCCAAGTGACTCCACATCAAATCTAAACAACTAATCTAACAATCCAAAATAAAATCCAACACATCAAAGGAGGAGAATTTATAACTTATAGGTAAGTGTAGGTATTGAATCTCTCCTTATTTCCATCCATTTCTCTATCTGAGGTTTTGTTTGAGAAGATTAGAGTAGGAGAATAATTTTTCTTGTTTTCTCACATTTTCACAACTAATATTTTCTTACATTATAGTCAGAAGATGAATGTGGGTCACCTATCTTAAATACTAAAATCTATCAAAATATCTTGAAGCCAAATGGAATTTATGGTAGCATTCACATCTCCTCTATATTAAACCTCAGAAGATGATGAATCAATAACATTTTCTTCTTGCTTGAAAATAAGCGGTGTTAGAACCTAGTGAGAAACTCGTAATATGAAGTAAATTTTATTTTGAATATCATCAACCCAATTTGAATATGTGTACCTAACCAAGTCAACATCGATACCGGATCTATAGTGAATCCCAAATATATGTGTACGTTGAATGTAGTGTAGACTCCTCTTAGTTTATTTCAATGCAACTCATTAGGCTCCTACATAAACATAGAGATTATGCCCACTTCATATGAAATTCAGGTCTAGTGTGAGTTGGATATATAAGGCTTCCTAAAAGTTATTGATATAAGGTAGCATCGACCAATGGTGAAGTAAAGTTAGGATAAGATCTTGAATCTAGATAAAAGGGAGCATGAGTTGGCTTAGAGTTATCCATGTGAAATTGAGAAAGTAAATCGAGAGCATACTTAGGTTATGCAATGGATATCCCTAGTTCATCTATTAAATATGAATCCTAAGGAATTAATTTAACAAGCCCAAGCATGTGTGGAAAATATGTCATGTAGAGCTTCTTTCACCACTGCAATAGACAATGAAGAGCTCCTTGTGATCAAAAGGTCATCAACATAAATAACCATAATTATAAGTGAATCATACTACCATAAAATATAGACATTTAGATTAAAGTGGTATGAAGTGAACCTTTTGGTGAGATGAAATGAATCCATCTTGGGATACCATGCTCAAGGGTCTTTCTTGAGGCCATAGATATATTTTCTAAGTTTGCATACTAAGGAAGAATCCTAAACAAAACCCTATGGTTGCTCCATGTAGATATCCTCCTATAGGTCACAGTGAAGAAAGGAAATATTCACATCCATTTGATGAACATCAAAATGATGAGTTACGAAATGGAATAAATCTTGAGATAGAGATTTCAATTTTCAATCGATACAAGGTCTCACTTGTAGTCGATGAAAACATTGTGAAAATCCTTTTGTCACCAATTTTTCTTTGAAATTTATCAACAGATGCATATGTTTCATACTTGGTCTGATACATCCACCTACATCAAACCATCTTCCTTCCCTTAGGAAGGTGTGTCAAATCTCAAGTGTTGTCCCTAATCAAGGAAATGTACGCCTCTTGCATATCACTAACCCACTCGGGATTTACATATGCCTCTCGAAAACGTTTGTGGATAAGATGCATAAGAAAATAAAGCATGTGGTCCATCCTTGAAATCTTAACATGTCCTTTAACATCCATAGGATCCCCTATGCAAGTACTATACTCTGTAATGTCCACCTATCCTAAAGAGGACTAGAAATAGGAGACTCATGAATAAGACTCTTCATCATCTAATTCGTGTCCAAATGTGGAAGGAGATGAAGCTCCATCACTAATATTTATATCAAAACTAGAAGAAGAATCCTTGGTAGTAGAGATATTCCTAGAAACCTTCTCATGCTCATTAGAACTATAAAATCATCTTCAAAATTCCAAGTGAAGTTAATGGAAGTGGATAAGTATCAAGGGTAAAATAAGGTGGGCCTTCCTAAAATTTGACACTCCTCTCATGAATAACTCATGTGTGGTTGGATGAAGAAGCCTATATCCTTTATCACAATTTAGATATCTCACAAATATGCATGACTCAATTTGAGGCTCCATAGCCTTATGTTTCTTTTTAGGGATGTGAGTTATGATTGGATATCCAAAGACCCAAGTTCTTAATTGACAATTTCTGACCATGCCAAGCTTCAAAAGGAGTGACTCATTTCAAGGCTTTGTGAGGGACATTTTTTGGATGTCATTTGCATAGTCAATAGCTTATTCCATGTATTGTGGTATCAAGGATATGGAGTGAAGCATACAATTGGCCATCTCTTTCAAGAACTTGTTCTTCCATTTTGAAACTCATTTTTAAAGGAATATAGGTAGCTATTTATTTGAATCAATCCAATCTATAGTTCATAACTGATCAAACTTATTACTAAGATATTCCCCACCATTATCTGGTCCACAAAAATCTAATGAATTATCATGAATGCTTCCATGTAAGAGCCTTGAAGTCCCAAAATAATTTGTAAACATCAAATTTTGGTGAAGGAAATAAACCCAAGTGTATCATGAGAAATCATTAATGAAGGTGATAATGTAGCATGCCTTATTAAGGAAGGTTTGGGAAAAGGATCCAATACATCACCATATACCAACTCCAATACATGTGTCTCGAAGCCATATCATGTTTTAAGGGTTGACCCTCATAAATTTTTAGAAAAACTAATTCTAGTGAAATCCCTTGTCCATATAATGTTAAGGTAGTTAACCATATCACTCATGCCATAGTTTGTTAATCCCATCTGTGTGAGTCAGCAATGTAGTCGGAGAAGTGTCGGGAGAAAAATGAGAGAAGGTATATAATCATTCTTGGTGATTTTCCTTCCCTCAAAAATTATTATATCATTGTGATGATAACTAAATCTAGGTTAAATTCAACTCTCATGCCCTTCCCTATGTGAGTGATTTAGTACATTGATAGCAGATTGGTGGAAAGTGTTGGAACACTTAGAACATTGTTGAATGTTTCACCATTTACTTCAATTGTCCCACTCTTGAAATTGGTATAAAGGTATCATCACCCGGTGTAATAGAGGACATGTTATAGGGTTCCACGGAAGAAAACTAAACCCGTGAAGAACTAATGTGGTGGGAAACACCAAATTCAATGACCCATGATGAAGTGTGATCCACTATTGTAACTAAATCCTTTCCCTTTTTCTTCTCTTTATTTTTATCTTATGCATCATAAAAATATTAGCTAGATGAGGCTAATTTGATAGATGCAAGGACCCCTATGTTATTCTTCTAAAAACTATGAGTGAAGTGGTAAAAAACAATTCATATAGAATGAGTTGAATTTTAGACTTCCATTCATGATATTTAAAGGGCGTGAGCATATTTAAAAACCTAATTTCATTTTTAAGAAGAAAAATAAATGAAAAAGGAAAAATTAGAGTGTAGAAGGAAGATAACAACACACAAAACCCCCTAAAATTATGCTTGTGAACCTTGACACTTTATAATTTTAGTGTGATTTAGAAAATGAATTGACATGTTAGGATGGGAAAAAAATGATCACCTTTGTAAAAGGCAACATTGAAAACCAAGTAGCTAGTAAAAATTATAGTGAAAAACATTTTCCATTATTACATATTTAATCAAGTTTGCACTCAAAAATTTAAATGTACTCCTAAGTTGGTTTTAGCAATAAAATGTGAGGTTTGACACACGATACGTCTAGAAAAAATTCTCTTAACCACTTTATCCGTAGGATATTATGAGTACAGATGATCTCTAAATCTAGCCTAAACCATTATGTCATAGAAGAGTATCTTGAGAGATTTCCGTTGATATGGAGAACTAAAAAATGGAGCTCATATGTGAAAGTTATCGTAGGTCAAAGTTTCGAAAAAATTGGATTAATGGTCAACTGTCCAATCAAGATGTGACATGTTATAGAAGTGAAAAAATTGGAAAAATGTGTTTTTAACTTTAGTCTTTATCACTCATAAATAGACGGGTGGGCCCTACTATTTATTGGATGGGGCGCTCAAAACCATGTTAGAACACACTCTTTTAACATATGGTGCCTTGTCCTCCTCGACTCATATCACCATTAATGAGAAGTTGTATATATTTTACATTATATGTTTATATCTCTCAAGCAGTGGGATTATATTGTTGTAGGTATTTGAATTGTAATGCATGGTTTTAATTGTGCATTGTATTGTATTAAGGATAGCTTTTCCGAGCTACTTACCATCTTGATGGAGTGGTGAACTCCCCATCAAGTTGACCTTATTATCTCCTTAATACTTGGGCTTAGTTCCTTGTATATAGTGGGAATGGTTTAATAGCGTGGTGGATTAGTACACGGACAACCAATCAATGAACCATGCTCGAAAGGATAACGAATAACACGACTTTATCAACTCGGCCGTTGGTTTGATATATATCAAGCCATTGAAAAATTGCACACCCACATGGATTTACAACTCGGATCAATCCATGGGCGTGGTTTAAAAACACAACATCCAACACTTACATGGCCAAAAAAAGGATAAGACATGGGAAAAAGCGGGTGAGCCTATTAATAAACAACCCAACCTAGGGATAATTTTAGTGGCGAATACTCCATTTTTGAAAATTTTGAAAAGGTAAATTTTCTAACGCAGTCGCTGACTCGTTTCGCCTAAAAATTAGTTTAATTTTTTTCTGGGTCACTTCACCTACCCTTGAAACTATCCCCTATATAATCCTAGATTATTCGCTGTAGAACACTACTAGCTCACTCATACCACCTAGGGGCATATGTATTATTAAGCATAGTAAACGCGCTATAGGAGGGTGGAGGTGTAGATGCATGACAAAAATTTTGTTGACTCGTGACAGGAGAGTTTTTACTCACGACAGAGTGCGAGAGGAAGTAGATGCGTGACAGAGAGTTTGTTGATGTGCGACTAGATGACGGAGGCTACAAACACGTGATAGAAGATATTAGTTACACGTCAACATGGTGGTTGTTTGTAGCCTTCTGTCACACCACTTAAAAATAAAGTGAAAATTTTGTTGTCATACCCCCAAAAATCACCTTCCCGTAAAACTAGTTTTGAGGATATTCGCCAGGTATTTTCCACCTCTGATTTCTAAGAGGTCTCTTAAAATGAACCCTAACCCAACCTTCCAATGCACGGGAAATGTGGGATAAGACCCCACAATGGAAAGGAAAAGTGGAAAAAGGTGGATAGGGGATCGAACCTAAGACATGTGGGTCACAAAACCACCGGCTGCTCTACAAGCCACAAGGGCTTAACATGTAATAAAATAAGCTCATAGGTATTTATTAACGATTATTACTAGGAATGTGACAAAGGAGTGGAGTTGTTTATAGAAACCTTGATTTTTGAGGCACCTAGAGTCGTATCATACTTTGGTGTAAAAAGGAAAAGTGTTCAAAATTTGAGACGAACACAAATATTTTAGTTATTCTTCATGAAGTGTTCTAGTTTTCCAAGTGTAGTTGTTTTTCGGACATATTTGCATGAAGATCACACCGTGGAGATGTTGCGGGGCCATAGATGAATTTACATATGATTTTATGCTAATTTGTAGAGTTCTACAAATCTGAATTATCCCATTTACAGGTGAAAGTGATCTATTGTTCACTTTGGAAGGTAAAATTGTACTTCAAGTGTTAAATAATAAATCGATTCACGATTAAGTGAATCTAGAGATGTAACCCAACTGGGTGAACTCCATTATCAAGTTTTGTGGATTGTGTTTAGTTTATTTTTTTGCTTTTGATCAGATAAAAATCAATATAAAGAATTGATTAAATTGATTAAGAAAAGCAATTAACTACAAAATTGGATTAAGTGAAAATTTGAGAATCCATTATCCACAACCACAATCAATTTGATTGAAAATAAAATTGAATGCATTATGAAATTCAACATGTGATCAAATTTTAATGGATTCATAATATTTCTAATTAAATCATGGAAAATTGAATTAAACAATAAATTGATCGTAAAGAGAAAATTGGAAGAATTGGGGTTTCAAAACACCCAAAAAGTGATTCAATAAACACTCTTGATCAATTTTAAAATAAAAAAATTAAAGTATTCGAGAAAATTTAAAATGGTACCCAAGGGGTAAAAACTATTTTTGGATCAAGTTTTGGTATCAAAGTAGGTAATCAACTTGCAAAAATTGTTAATCTTTGAACAAGTTTTGGTATCAAATTGGTTTTTCTTGAAAATTGCTTTAGTTAAATTTGATTTCTAATTTAGTTTTGAATTTTGTACTTGTTGATATTTCCATTTCAGTGTGTAGAGTTTGGAAATATAGGTGTGTAAGAAACCATGGGCAAGATGTCACACAAGGAAAATCTTAATGAGATTGAATCATTAAATCATCAGATTCAAGATGAGAATGCATTCTTGAGATTCAATTGTTCACTCTTGAGGAGTAGATTGATAGATTGAAAAATAGCTTGAATCCAAGGATGAGATCTTGATGGTGTTGCAATGTGGTGAACCTAAGAAAGAGGTACCTACCACTACAAATGCATCCACTGTGATGAAGAATGCATTGTAAGTATTGCACCATCTAATTCCTCTTCCCATACAGAATTGGATTCAAGTAATGTTCTAGGTGACTTTGAAAAGAACACAAAGGGAATAAGATCTAAATTTTTGATTAAAATGGGATTTAATGGAATTAGCCTTGGTAAGGATAATCAAGGCATATCTAACCCCATACAAGTTGAATAATGACCTCATTTTGTAGGATTGGGGTATTCTAATGCAAGGAAAACAAAAATTGGAGAAGGATCCAAGACCGCTAAAAGAAGACAAACTTCTAACAACAAAGAGGCTTCCCCATTAGCATAAGGTGATTCATCATCATTAGAATAAGGTTATGAGTAACTCACGAAGAAGAGGTATTAATATTCCTCCACCTCTTGTTTACCATAAGCATAAAGGAAATGGTAAGAATCTTGATCCACTCTTTCCATTTAAGAAATTTGGAAATGATATGCAGAAAATGTGGTATAACTATCCATGCATGTTTTGTGGGATGTCTAACCATTGTGTAGCCAATTGTAGGAAAATGTAAATATTTATTGGAAAATATTGTGAGAGATCACTCTCCTAAACATGGCTCAGAGAAAAGCAGTTTAGGTAAGTTTCCTAAAAATGTGGACAAGAGATTTTGTGATCACTGTAAAAAGAAAGGTCATGTAATTGAGAAGTGTTGGTAGCTTCATCCTGGACAAAATTTGAAATTTGTTAAGAAGGAAAGCAATATTAAACCAACAAAATTGAAAATGACCCCTGCAAGTGGTTTAGGTAAACATTGAAGTGAATCAACCACCTAAACAAGAAAATTTGATTAAAATGGTGGGTAAACAATTCCTCAGTTATATGTTTGCATAGTAGTAATAGTTGATTAGCATGCAAACTATTCAAAGCAATTTTGGGATTCCTGTTGATTTGTGAAAAAGGAATTTTCCCATATATGTATATTTAGCTTTGGATTTTGATGAAGTAACCTAAAGGGAAAATCCGGGTGACATGTTTATCATACTTGGATGTATTTCTCTTGTTTATGGTTTTGGGAAAACTTCATCTTGAAAAAAGCATGTACAATGTTTCTTATGGGACATGATCATTATCAAATGTCTATTTTTGGAGGCATGTATTCAAAGTATGTTGTTATTTCAGTTGTGTGCAAATGTTTCATGTAGGCATTGTTTGTGTGTGTAACAATTATACAAACTCTTTGTAGTTATGCATGATTTTTGCACATGTTATAGTTCTTATTTTTAAACTTTAATATTTGTAACTGTCAAACATGTTTACAAATATTATGTACAATTATTGCACTAACAAATTGTGAATGCATGTTACATTTTCATTTACGATAATGGTTCAAGATCAATGTACAACAAATGAGTATGTCATTTTCGGTTGTCATATCATTGCAAATACTTACCATGGGTGATGTTACTTTTAATGTATTTTGACATTTATTACAATTTTTGAAAATCTTACCATCTATAAATTGGGTTCTACATGTTTGTGATATGCAGAGAATCTATTAACAGTTCAGCTGGGTGAGTTTCCCTTTTGAGGACAAAATGGTCTTATTGGGGAGGAGTGATTCAGAGGATATTATAAGTGTATATGATCCCTAAATCTCCCTAAACCATTACATCATAGAAAAGTGTCTTGATATTTTTCTCGCCGATATGAAAGAACTCAAAAATGGAGCTCATATGTTAAAGTTATCACAGGTCAAAGTTTGGCAAAAATTGGGTCAAACTTGGTCAACTATCCAATCAGGACGTGTCACATGGAAGAAGTGAAAATTTTGGAAAAATGTAAAAAATTGTATTTTGAATGCCGATCTTCGTCACTCGTAAATGGAAGGGTGGGCACTTTGCTATTTGTTGGTTGGGGTCCTCAACCATGTTCGACACACTCTTTTAATGGAGGGGTGCCTTGGCCTCGACTCATATCACCATTGATGAGCAATTGTATATATTTTCCGTTATATGTTTATATCTCTTGCATGTGGGATTATATTTTTTGCAGTATTTTAATTATAATGCAGGGTTTTAATTGTGCATTGCATTGTATTAAGGATAGCTCCTCCAAGCTACTTACTAGCTCGGTGGGGTGGTCAACTCCCACCGAGTTGACCTTATTATCTCCTTAATACTCGGGCTTAGTTCCTTGTATAGTGGGAACTTTTTTTATAGCGTGGCGGATTAGTGCACAAGCCAACCGATCAAAAACCCATTTCGCTTGGATGAAAAACAACACAACCTTATCAACTCAATCGGGGTTCGATATATAACAAGTCATTGCCAAATCACCACACCCACATGGATTTATAACTCGCCCAACCCATGGGTGGTTTAAGCAATCGAACAACCAACACTTACTTGGGCCAAAAAAATGGCTAAGGCATGGCTGAAGCCACGGGAAAAAGGTGGGTGGGCCTATTAATAAACAACCCAACCTCCCAACACACGGCAATGTGGGATAATCCCCCACAATAGAAATTCAAAGCAATAAAAATGTGGATAGGAGGATTGACCTTTGACACCTATGGGACACAAAACCACCAAATCTCCAACAAGCCACAAGGGCTCGACATGTAATAAAACGAGCTAATGAATATTTCTAGGACCTTGTGATGAGTAGTGAAGGAGTAGTTTATAGAAACCTTAATTTTTAGGCACCTAGAGTTTGTATCATACTTTGGTGTTGAAAAGTGTCATGAGAATCGAATCGAAACGAGGCACCACGAAGTAGTTGCACTCTAATGGAATCGTTAAAGCTCTAGCGATAGCAAGGAAAAAATGATCAAGCAATGGAAGAACTTGCTCAACGCAAACAAATATTACATAGAGGAAAGACAAAGAAGTGTCTTGGCATGCTCATAAATGAATAGAAAAGGGGTACATATAGGGTCTTTGAGTAACCCTAGTGCATGACACACATGAAACCCTAAACCTAACCCATGTGAGATGACTCTCCAACATGAGAGGAGGACACATAGGATAACTCACACTAACACCCCCTTCATTGAAGTCAGTAACGGCCGTGATGAGTCAAATGAAGGAGGAAGACAGGCCTAAACAACTAAGAAAGATGTGTCAATGGGGCACTGATAACAAAGAAGCTCAAAGGCTTGATAAGGTGTGATATACAAACACAATCTTTCTAGAAGAAGAAGAAGAAAAGGAGGACTACATAGCCCGAAGAAGATGGTAGTTGCAGAAGACCTCACCCCAAGAAGAGACCGTAAGTGAAGAAACTTCATCTCAGTGAAGGGCTTGGTGAATAAATCTACAATCTGATCAATTGTCTGAATGTATTGAATGTCGATGATACCATCATGAATAAGCTCCCATATGAAGTGCATATGGATCTCAATGTGCTTTGTCTGTTGATGCTTGAACTAGATTTCTACAAATAGAGATTGTGCTCATGTTATCACAATAGATAATGGTAGGCCACAAAGTGGATGCCAAACTCTGTCAGAATACCCTGTAGCCAAATAGCTTCTATGGCAAAGTGTTAATTGCTCCTTTGTATTCTGCCTCTGTAGATGATATCGCAATTGCATTATGCTTCTTGCTAGACCAACTAATAGGACCCGAACCAAGAGAGAAACTGTAGCCAGAAGTAGATTTCTAATGATCTAATTCACGTGCCCAATCGAATTTGTGAATCCAATCAAGTTAATATCAACCCTCCATGATAGTGTATGCCATCAACATAAGTGCCACAAACATAATGAAGGATCCGTTTAACTACTTTACAATACAGCTCATGTGGCTCCTGCATGAATCTAGACATGATCCCAACATCATATGATAAATCCAGTGAGTGTGAGTCAAGTAGATCAAGCTCCCCACCAACTGTTGGTAAAGAGTACCATCAACCAAGGGAGTAGAGCAATCTGAAACCAACTTAACCCCGAAAAGAAAAGGAGTAGGAGAAGACTTGCAATCGGACATCTGAAACCGAGCTAGCAAATCAAGAGCATACTTAGGTTGTGAAATCAAGATTCCCGAGTCAGATTGTGAAATCTGGATCCCAAGAAGTAATGAAGCAGACCTAAGTCAATCATGGAAAACTTGTTGGCTAAGGTGATCTTCAGAATCGATAATAGAGGAAGAGCTACCGTGATCAACAAGTCATCAATATATAGAACAAGAATGAGTATGGAGTCATCTTGCCATAGAATATAAACATTTGGATCAAGTGACACCTAAGTAAACCCCGATGTAAGTAAGAAGGAGTCCATATTGGCATACCAAGCCCGAGGGGCTTGTTTAAGGCCATAACGAGACTTATTTAACTTACAAACAAGGGAGAAATCTTGGACATAACCCGGAGGTTGTTCCATATAGATCTCTTCCTCTAGGTCACCATGAAGGAAGGCACTCTTAACGTCCATTTGATGGACTTTCCATCTGTTTCGCTGCGCAATGGCTAGGGTCAGTCGAATAGAAGTCATCTTCGCAACCGGAGAAAAGGTTTCTGTATAATCAACCCCAACTATCTAGGAGAAACCCTTAGCTACTAATCACGCTTTAAAATTTTTGACATCTCCATCTACTCCATACTTTGTTCGGAACACCCACTTACACCGAACGATTTTTCTTCCTTTCGGAAGAGTGGTGAGATCCCAAGTATCGTTCTTCATGAGAGAGGAATACTCCTCATCCATGGCAGAATCCCACTCAGGAATACCAGAAGCCTCCCGGAAAGACTGTGGATCAGAAGTAGAGGTGAAGAAAGAGTGGGGTCCAACGAAATTTGAGCGAGTATGTCTCATATCCGAAGTATCTCCAACTAAATCTCCAGCACTTTGTAAAGTTTTCCTGGCCCAAAGGGGACCAGGAGGATCGCTTAGAGTTGAAAGATTCTTCACTTAAGTGAGAAGGGATATAGTCCTCGTCATCACTACTATCAGAATCAGAAGACTCAAAGGTCTAATGGTCAAGAGGATCTGGAAGAGGAGCACGCTCAACAATATTATCATCTCGATGAGTCGAGTCCGAATCAGTGGAGTCAAGAACCTCAATAGGTGGAGAAGTAGAAGTCGAAGAAGACTCATCGAACTTAACACTTCTCTCAATATATAGCTCATGAGAAGTAGAATTCATCAATTGATATCCCTTCTCACCATCAGGATACCCTACAAAGATACAAGGTTTGGATTGTGGTTCCAAGGCCTTGCATTTCTTCTTGGGAATTTGAGCCATAGCCTTGGATCTAAAGACTCAAAGTGCTCAACATCAAGCTTGTGTCCAAACCAGGCTTCAAAGAGTGTCATCCCTCTTACTACCTTGTGTGGAACATAGTTCTAAATGTAATTTACACAATTCAATGCTTTGGCCCAATACTCAAGGAAGAGACTTCCAGTGAATCATACAAGTGGCCATCTCCTTCAAAGTATGGTTCTTTCTTTCGCGACTCCATTCTTCTATTTAAGGGCTATAAGCAACTATATGTTGCAAAGAGATCCCTTCGAGAAGTACATAAATCCATGAAACTATTGTTTACATATTCACCTCCATTTTCAATTTGAAGAACCTTGATAGATCATTCTCGCCTGTTTCTCAAAGAAGAGCCTTAAAGTCATGAAAATGTTTAAAGACTTCGGAGACTTAAGCTTAAGAAAATATACCCAAGTATATCGTGAATAGTCATCAATGAAGGTTAGCACATAAAGAGCTCTAATAAATGAAGGAGAAGAAAATGGACTAGAAACATCGTTGTGAACAAGATCCAAGGGACGAGTGGCTCTCCGTGTTTTTCCTTTGTCAAAGTCCTTTTCAGATGCTTTCTAAGGGTACAACCCTCACAGATACCCTTAGAAAACTTAACGCGAGGCAACCCATTGACCATTTCATTTAGACTCAATTGTTCAAGGTAGCGATAATTTAGATGTCAAAAACGCTCATGCCATAGCTTACTAACCTAATTTTCATGAGTGAGAAAGGCAAAGTGGGTGTAAAATCGAAGTAAAGTGGGAGAAGGTGTATAACCATGAATGGTGATCCACCTTTCCCTCAGCCACTGTAGTGTCATTGTTAAGCTCACAAATAATCACCGAGTTAGGACCAAATTCCACTCGCATTCCTTCACCAAGGTGAGTAATTTGGTAAAGTGATAGGAGATTGGTAGAGAGATCAGGAACACTCAACACTTGGTTAAATGTTCCCCATCCATCTCTACCGATCCACTACCTGAAACCAACATTGTTGTGTCATTACCCATCGTGATTTGGGACATTCCACAAGGTTCGATGTTAGAAAACTCAACATTCAAAGAACCCATGTGGTGTGAGGCACCAGAATCTATAATCCACGTCGATGAAGGGGCAACTTTGGCTATAAGGGCCTTTCCTTTCTTCTTATCATTTCTAAGCACCTTTTGTAGTAGAAGACTTGACCTTTGGAGCATTTTGTTTTATGGATTCAGAACACTTATTTTATTTTTCTCAAGTAAATGAGATAAGTGATCAATCATTTCTTAAAACAAAGTGTTGCTTGTCTTGACTAGTCTTCTTGCAATAGGAACACGAATACTTGCTTTTTTGTGCCTTAGGCTCAGAAGTCGAAGTGTTTGTGTCATTTTTAGGTTTGATCTTGGTTTCTTTCTTAGGTGGATCCTTTGTTTCTTTCTTCTTTTCAGTCTTATTTCCTTTTCTAGTACTTCTACAAGGGCATGTGACTTGGACTTGAGAGACCCCATTTGAATGAGTTTGTCATATTCTCGAATGAGTTAGGATGAAAAACAGTCAAAGGAGGGCATCAATCAAGTATCGCCCAAAGCACTTTTTTGTATCATAGAAAGTTGACATGAAGACAGAATATTTGGGACCTAGCTTAAAGAGAATTGACAAGATGAGTTGATAATCTTTCTTTTCTACTTGACATCTTTTAACAATAATCTAATGTGGACAAATTTGAGAAGAAGGCTTGTAGGTTTTGGAAGTCACTAGGATTTAACCCTAGTAGTTCATTTTCCAACTCATGCGCTCTCATGTCATCTAGTTGTCCAAACATCACATCCAGCATTTTCCACACAGATGTAGGTGTTTCAGATGCCTCAATGTGGAAGAGAAAGTCAGGAGAAACAAACATGCAAAGAAGACCTAAAGCTTCATCACTACGGTTTAACCACTTAGATTTTTCAGGTTCGTCATCTAGTTCAGTCTCAGTTCCCATGGTGATGTGGAATAACCCTTTACCCCTTAGTTTCATTATTATTTTCGATCTCCATTCGAAAAAGTTGAACGACGTAAGCAAAGGAATTGAAAGTGCATCCATAGTGAGAGAGAGAGAAAGAAATGCAGAAAAGAAACACAACCACCCAAGACAATAACAACTCCCTTGCTTGTGGCACTTTATAGTTCAAAGTGTGTTGATAACAACTAGATGCGATCGTGTTCGAGAACGGTTTGTCACTCACCTTGCAATAAGCGTAATAACGTGCAATGGTGGAGATAACAATCAAGGTTCGTAGGCTAATGATCAACACGGCAAGAAAAAAATGGAAAGGAGGTGAAAGCCAACCCGGTGGTGAGAAAAACATCTCACGCCGCATGAAAGAACCTCTTTGTCATAAGACTGTGGTGGACACGCTCACAAGTCCACGAAAAAGGAATAGAACAAAGCTCAAAAAAATGAGATGAATTAAGTGATACAAAGACACCCCCTGAATGCGGCACTTTATAAAATTAGTGCATTTACAAATCTAATGATCCCATCATCTACAAAAGTGTGAAAAACCATGCAACTTTGACTAAAGAAGTGCTAAAATCGAGCAACGAGTCAAAAGTTATAGAAAAACCAACCCTGTAATTGATGAGAAAAAGCCAATAAGTTCGCAAACGGATTAAAAAAGCACCCTAAACGCATGCAAAAGGTGTCGTATGTATGCTCGTTGGAAATGACATGGAATTTGAGATAGGGTTTGTTTGTATTGCATGAGGGGGATTAGCCACCTGCCAATCCCAGACCTCACCCTTCGTCTTCGGCACTCGACGGAAGGTTAAAAATACAACAAGCCAAAAGACCAAATTATAATGCCAAAGAAATATAGTGTTTAGATAATGTGAAATTAATAAAAGATAGATTTAATTAAATTAAATCTAATTAATTTCAAGAAATAATAGATCGAAAAAAGATAAAAAAGGAATTAGAATTTTAGATAAGATCTTTTAAATATCTATTAAACTTCTAATTGAAACAAATTTCTAAATTGGTTTTAGAAACTTGATAGATATTAAAAAACATGGAAAGGATTAGAAAACTTAAAAAACTTACCAAAAACGTTTGATTTGTTTTACCAAACAAAAAAACTTAGCATGTAAAGAGATATGGCTCGTTTTTGGAAAAAGCAGAGTTTTTTTGTTTGAGTAAGATTTAAAGGAGAAAGAAATTGAAACTTTACGAAAAAGACCGTAAAAAACGTGAAAAAGGTGACGCATACTAGGAAAAAATGTACATGGCCACGCAGAGGAGTTTACAACCGCGCATTTACCAAGAGGGATTGAAAAAGTTGTTTCTTTGGTGCGTCTGTTTGAATGTACAGGCCGTGCATAGGAGTTACTGACCTGCTTTTAATTTCAAAGCACAAAAAATGCCCTTTCAAGAAAAAAAACATGGCTGTGTTGTTGAAAATGCCCTTGCAAGCAAAAAAAACGTGGTTGTGTTGTTGAAAACGCCCTTCGAAGCAAAAAACGTGGTTGTGTTGTTGAAAACGCATGTGGTGTTTACAGATGCTTGTTGGCAGATGCGTGGGTGCCAAAAAAGAGATTACAGGCCATGCACAGTCAAAAGTTCCTCCACGAGCAACCACGTCAGAAGAACACAAATATCCTGCAACCACAGACTATAATGCATAGAAAATAACCTGCAAAAACAAGAGATCTTAAAAAAATTTCACTTCCATTTTAATAAATGAAAAGAATCTCTATTTTGGATTTAGTTACATCCAACTAAAAAGAGTAGAAAAAACCCCGATTTCTCAAGGTATTTTGAAAAAACCTGCACATGCACAAGAAAAAAACACAAAAAAACTTTCCGAGAAATCTTGTTAGTGATATTTGCAAGATAATTTCCAGAAAATAGTGATCAAAAGACTTACATGCAGAGTAAAATAACGAAACCAAGTAAGAGTAATTCGCAATAAAAAAATTGAGTGCATGTTTACCCGATCTCACTCCGATACCATATACGATTTGCCATCACACCAAAATTTTGAACCGATGTCTTGAAGAGGGATCTCATTGTGTTAACGGTTGCTACGCCAACACACCCCGCATGATGAAGCCGAGATGCAACCACGTGAGATATGGGCCCACCACATATACACTCAATTAGGCCCAATGACATTAGGAGGCGGTGACACGGGAATTTCCTGGGAGGTCACCCATCCCAACACTACTCTAGGCTAGTGCACTTAACTTCCCGGCTCGATACCATGAAAAGAGTTTGCAAGAATCAAATCGGAAACGAGGCACCACGAAGTAGTTGCACTCCAATGGAATCGTGAAAGCTCCAGCGATAGCAAGGAAAAAAATGATTAGTAATGGAAGAACTTGCTCAACAGAAACAAAGCTTGCATAGAGGAAAGACAACGGAGTGTCTTGGCATGCTCATAAATGAATAGAAAAGGGGTACATATAGGGTGTTGAGTAACCCTAGTGCATGACACACATGAAACCCTAAACCTAACCCATGTGAGATGACCCTCCAACATGAGAGGAGGAAACATAGGATAACTCACACTAACAGTGTAAAAGGAAAAGTTTTCAAAATTTAGAGATGAAGACAACGATGTCGGTTATTCTTCATGAAGTTCTCTATTTTACTAGGTGTAGGTGTTTTGCACACAATTTCATAGAGATCGCACTTTGGAGATGTTCATAAGGCCACATATAGATTTAGGACAAGTTTCGATAATTTACAGAGTTTTACAAATGAATCAACCCATTTGTAGGTGACAATGATCTATTGTTAAATTGAAGGTAAAATTGTACTTCAAGTGTTAAATAATAGATCAATTCACATTTAAGTGAATTTAGAGACGTAGTCAACCTGGGTGAACTCCGTTATCAAGTTTTATGGATTGTGTTGAATTTATTTTATCGGTTTTGATCTGATTAAAAATCAAGTATAAGGAATTGATTAAATTGATTAAACAAAGCAATTAACTGAAAAATTGGATTAAGTGAAAATTTGAGAATCCATTATCCACAATAGAAAAATTGAATGCACAATCAATTTCAAATTAAAAATCAAATTGAATGCATTATGAAATTCAACCTGTGATCAGATTTTAATGGATTTGTAATATTTCCAATTAAATCACAGAAAGTTGAATTAAACGAAAAATTGATCGTAAAGAGAAAATTGAAAGAATCGAGGTTTTAAAACAACCAAAAAGTGAATCAATAATCACTCTTGATCAATTTTAAAATCAGAAAATTAAAGTATTTGAAAAAATTTAAAATGGTACCTGTGGGTTAAAAACCATTTTCGGATCACCACTCAGACTATTACAATTAATTTGTAAAATAATATAGTTGATAATATCCTATTCAAGAAACTAAACTTAGGATTTCATGAAACATTGAAAAATTCATTAGCTCAAAATTTCAAAGTGGAAAAATGAGATTGACCTTGTTGGTTAAGTGGTGATTGAGCTAAGCTAGACAAGTTGACAAGGTAGGAAGATTCACCAAGTTGGTGAGAAGAAAGAGAGACTAGTCGTGCCCAAATCAGATGGCAAGTCCTAACACGAGACACATGGTAGGTCAAATTCCCAGGAAAATTGAATGGTGAGTGTAATGAGCATAAAGGGCCATACATGGAGGCCCATTTTTGGTCATATATAGCCCGAACAAAGGCGATGTCAAGCCTCGATGAGTTGGTGGAGTAGGGACCTAATCAAGTCTATATTTGATTCAATGTGCAAGGATCGAGCAAGTTAGGGTCGATTTATGCATCGAGCTATGCATCAAGTCAAGATCTTGGTAAACCATGTTGGGGTCAAGTTGGGGGATACAAGGGACAAAAAATAAAAGTAATTTCTCCCAAGATGGATCTATAAGAGGCACTAAAACTAATACAATACACATAAGTAAGTTTCACCAAGAAACCCCTATTTTTTTAACAAATCCTGAGGTTTTTGAAAAAAAAATTGTAACCTCGATGTGAATTTAATAGACTTTGCACATAATCTTGCTATATTCAAACAAATGAATATTTTGAAAAGAACTACAACTTAAAAAAATAGACAAATGTTTTAACAGATCACACCGATACCATATCAAATTTCTTGTTAGAATTCAGTGGCTAACAATAAATGCACATGTAGTTGCATGAATAACAAAATCACTAATAAGTAGATGCAATATGAAAATAATCTCACAAAACACAAGAATGGTGCCAAATCACAAAACAACTTAATAACTCAAATGTGGTGTGTACAAATAGGAGAGTGATGAGTAACTCTTCCATGAGAATAGCGATCAAGAGTCCAAGAATAGGAAGGGGAGTTACATTCTAGGAATAGTAAATCAAATGTAACTCTTATGACACTTTGTGACATATAGGACAATATATGACAAGTCAAGTAACTCCTATGACACAAATAACACCTAAGAAAGATGAGTCACCATGTGTGTAGGAAATATTCCAAGTAATAAATAAATACAAGGAAAATATGTATCTGCACTAACATGCACGAGTGAGTGAATAATTCACATATCAAATTAAAATTAATATTACAAGTGAATCTTAATCTTTACAATATTGTATGGTTAATTAAATACAATAACATCCCCCCTTAAGATGTACTTCGATAAAGGAATGCCAAAGGGACATTTAACTATCCCCCTTGACAACATTTTTCTTCACTCCTAAAATATTCCTAAGCTAAAAAAATTGGGCCTCAAGCAAGGAATTTGCGAAGATGTCTATAGCTTAATTTTCTATTTGGTAATACTTAATTTCAACAACCATGTCCTATATTAAAAACTATTAAATATAAGACGTGCATCTCAACATGTTTTTATGTTGGTGGTCCACCGTGTTATTCAATAGATTTGAATGAAACTCTAATTATTGCACCGAAAATACGTGGGTTGGGATGACTCAAACCCAAATTCATAAAGCATGTTTCATATCCATATTGACTCACATCCTACAACAAATCCACTATACTCTTGTTCCACAAGAGACAAAGAAATGGTGGCATAAGTTTTACAAGACCAAGTCACGGGACTTATTGGTGTGTGTGACTTTCCTTGTCATCACTTAGGGTCTTTTCCACCTCACATAGTGAGTCATCTCACTTAGGTGAGATCATAGGTCATAGGATTTATATGACATATGACATATTCCATCATAGAATATTTCATTGTCATATGCATGTCATAGGCATCATAAGAGTTACATTCCATCTTGGGAATCATAACTCATCTTTCCCTCATAGAGGGAATGATTGTCTAGGCATGGGAGTTACACAACACTCCCATATGTACCCTTATTTTGATCTATGAGAATGAGTAGACATGTTTATTCTATGCATGATTTTCTTGTTGTTTGATTTTTCTTGTTGATTACTTAGAGCTTTCTCATTACCATTGGAGTGCAACCTCATCGATGTGCATGGGTTTCAGTTGATCCTCGTATAATAATCTCACACGGTATTAGAGTTGTGATTCGGTAAAATATTAAAAATTTACATGAGAAGGTTATTTTGGGTTTTCATGTTTATGTAGTTTGGTGTTTTCTGATAGATTTAGCTATCTACAACTACATTTGGTGGAAAAGTGTGTTTGGAGGTATTTAAAATTGTTTGTTTTATTATATTCTCTAGTAAAGATTTAGTTTTTAAATATAGTTTACTTTTTATTTTGCCTCCTATTCTCTCATGTTGTTTTTGCACCCTATTTTACCCCTCGATGTCTCTCCTCTCTCCACCCAGCTCACCCTAGTTCCCTCCGCTCTCGAGCTCACCTTTTTTGACTTAGCAAGTTGGGTTGTTGTGATGGATCAATGATCCCTCCTCTCAACTCATCCTGCATGTTGTTTTAGCTCGAGACTTGTTTGGTTTAGCTTGGTCAGTTGGGTTTCACCTCATCTTTCTCTATTTAAGCCTTGGCTCTTTTTGGTTTGTGCCTTGTCCATTCAAGCCCTACTTGGCTCGGTATTTGGGTTTGGGTTTGTGTTTTGGCCTTCTCGATCATTTTTTTTTCACTTACTTGTATCTCCTCTCACCATTTGTGTCAATATCTTCTTACACCTTGGCTATGTTTCCCCTCCTCGGTCCATGACATCTGCCTATCTTGCTTCGACCCTATTTACTTCCCCTATCTAGCTCGTGCTTTCTAGTTTATATTCATCATTTGTGTTGTGGTTCCAACCCTACTCTATCATGGATACTTCATCCCTCAAGATTTCTTTGCTCCCTACTCACTTGGCCCTCTTCATGTGTGCCTCAAAACGGCTCTTCTTCACCATTCAAACCTCATCGAGTTAAACTAATGTTTTTCGTCCCTTCCCTCAATCTTGGAATCTTGTCGATTTGATCTCATGCTCATTCCTCAAGACATACTCTAGCTTCTCCATATGGAGCCACCTCCTCCTTCCGTTGACTTGACCCAAACCATTTCCCTCCCTTTACAAATTTTCAAGTCCACTTCATTATTAATAAGCTTTGGATATTTTGTTTAGACAACTTAGAATTATTTTTATAAGTATAGGTTATTTTTTATTAATAACCTTAATTAATTTTAAATTAGGATTTATTAATTCAAAAGGTAATTAATATTAAATTAGGACATCTTAATTTTAATTATGAGATTTATTTTAAGCTTTTATTTCATAATTTTTATTTCCTATTTAATTTTTAAATTATTTTAAATAATTGAATTAATTGGAAATTAAATTGCGAAAAATATAGTGTTAATGGGACTTTTTTTTTACCGCTAACATTTTGTGGAGGTGTGTAGTGTTTTTCGGAGCCCCTTTTTTCTTTTTGGAGCATTTTCTTGCATCTTAGAGGCTTTTTGACTTGTTTTTGACTCCCCTTTTTTATCATTGTATCACTCTTTTTATTACTTGTAGGCTAGTGAGCATGTCCTCCATAACCTTTGTGACAAGGGTGTTTTTCTTGTAATGTAAAACATTTATTCTCACACAAAACTATTTTCTCTCCCCTTCTCTTATTTTTGACATCATTGTTTTGTGCTTACTTAGTTGTCAAACTATCGCGATCGCCAAAACTTGATTTTAGCCTCCACACTTGAGAATTTTTATGCGATTTCAAGATGAGTAACCAATTTTTCACAACACACATTCACACCTTATTGTAATCAACGCACTAACCTATAAATTTCTACAAACATGGGGTGAAAATATTTTTATGGGTGTGTGTGTGTGTCTTATTTTCCTTCGGCATTCATTTTTCTCTCTTTTCATGATGGATGCTACTTATACCTAAACTTTTACATCATTTAACTTCTTAAAATGGAAATCAAGATGATAGTTAAACTAAGTGTTAAAGGGTTGTTTTGCATCACTATGGGAGTTAAGACTAAGCCTGATGATGAACCCAAAAAATCTAAGTGTGGTTGAACTGATGTGACAAAGCCTTGGCTCTTCTCTTTGTATGTCCATTTCTCTTGACATTCTCTTCCACATTGATTCTTTAACACATCGATGAAGCATGGAAAACTTTAGACGGTATGTTTGGAAAACAAGATGACATGAGAGTGCATGAGTTGGAAAACAAACTGCTAGGATTAAATCCTAGTAACTTTTATAACCTACATGCCTTCTTCTCAAATTTCTTCCACACTAGATTTCTCTTAAAGGAATGTAAAGTTAAGAAAAAGGATTCCCATTTGATCTTTTCAATTATTTTTAAGCTTGTCCCAAATAATCTATCTTCATTTCTACCTTCCATGTCATGAAAGAATATTTAGGGAGTACTTGGAAAATTCCCTCATTTGATTTTTTTATCCCAACTCATTCGAGAATAGGATAAGTTGATTCAAATGGGAGCACTCAAATCCAAGTCTCATGCCCTTGTTGCAAGTACTGATAAGGAAATGATAAGAAACCTGAAAATAAGAAAGATAAAAAGGACCAACCTAAGAAGGAAACCAAGACCAACTAAACCAAACCAAACCTAACATGAATGCTTCTACTTTTGAGCCCAAAGTGAAGAAGGAAAAGTGTAAGTATTCCTATTGCAATAATACTAGACATGAGAGCATCAATGTATGAGAAAACAAACAAATAATTTAACTCATTTACTTGAGAAGAATAATATAGGTTTTCCCAAGTCTATCAAAAAAAATTTAAGTTCGAGTCTTCCAAAGAAAAGGATTCTAAATCTAAGAAGAAGAAAGGAAAGGCCCTTGTAGCTAGAGTTTCTCCTTCATTGACATGGATCATTGATTTTGGTGCCTCACACCACATGGGATCTTCACATGTTGATTTTTCCAACATTGAGCCATGTGGCATGTCCCAAATCATGTTGGGTGATGATACTATGGTGTCGGTTTCCTATAGTGGATCGATAGAGATGGATGGTGGAATGTTTAACTAAGTGTTGAGTGTTCCTGATCTCTCTACCAATATCCTATCATTTTACCAAATCACTCACCTTGGTGAAGGAATGCGAGTGGAATTTGATCTTATCTCAATGATTATTCGTGAGCTTCATGATGAAATTATAGTGGCTAATGGAAAGTCGTAATCACCACCATTAACATTTGAGTTATACACCTTCTACCACTTTACTTATGATTCAATGCCCTTAGGAAGCACCTCAAAGAAAGTTTTGGCAAAGGAAAATCCTGGAGAGCTTCTCATCATTTGGATCTTGTTCATAGTGACATTTTTGGCCCTTTCCCATCTCCTTCATTTACTAGAGCTCTTTATATACTTACCTTCATTGATGAATTTTCACATTACACTTGGGTGTATTTTCTTAAACATAAATATGAATTTTCGAGCACTTTTGAGACTTCAAGGCTCATCTTGAGAAAGAAGTTGAAATTTCTATCAAGGTTCCTCAAACCAACAATGGAGGTGAGTATATGAGAAATAGGTTTAAATATTTTGTACCTCGAAGGGATTTTTAAGCGCGTACACATTTTACAACCCTTCACAAAATGGAGTTGTGAAAAGAAAGAACTGAATGCTTAAGGAGATGGCTACTTGTATGGTTCACTCTAAGTCCCTTACTCCAGTAATATTGGGCAAGAAGCCATGAATTGTTCCTATTATATCTGAATAGTGTCCACATAAGGAAGTAAGAGATATTACACCCTTTGAATCCTATTTTAGATGCAAACTTGATGTCACAAGTACTTTTACATATTTGACTCCAATGTTATGGCTTGTATTCCTAAAAATAGATGCAAGGCCTTAGAGCCAAAATTTATACCTTGTATATTTGTAGGGTATCTTGATGGTGTGAAGGACTAGATATTGTTGAACCCTACCACTCATTAGCTTCATATTAATTAAGGTGTGAATTTTGATGAGTCATTGTACGATGGAAAAGTGACAAGGAGCATGGGAATCTAAAAGTAACCCTTCCTCAAACCCGGCCTCCCGAGGTCATGCCGAGATAGCCGGCGGGGATGGAATATACGTGGGGTATGGACAAACTAATTGGGAAATCTTATGTCTTTGACACACACTAATGGAATCTATGAATCTAAGGCAAAGAAGGCCCTCCTAACCTGAACTGGCGTGATAGATCGGTCGGCGAGGATGACTGCTCGAAGGCTCCAATCAATATCGAGCTCTGGCATGATCCGATCTATAGGTTGTGGGATACGAGGAAAATGACCTGGGATTGTTTCGTGTATGTCTCCAGACAGGGTCATAAGATGGATGATGGATATATAGTGGATTCTATGGGTGATTCTCTGGTCTAGTCTAGAAATCTTTAGCTTCGATTAGCTATTATATCTAACAAGGATAACTATGTGATAATATCTAGTGGAAGTGGAGAGGATCTAAATACTAATGTGCGTAAACCAGCATCTACATCTGATTGACCTGTGGACTCGTTGGGTTGTGGGACCTGTGGATCACAACCAGTAGATTCGTGGTTGTTGTGGACCTCCTATGGTCATGTGCGAGGAATCAATCCCTAACCCCTAGTATCCAGTAGTCGTATGCCTTTTCGGCCTCTATATTTAGAATTAACAAGTTGTGCAATCTTCTCAGAGTATCTTACAGGTGTTCTGGCAACTTGAATTCTTAAGCTAGTGTCTATATGTCGGTGAGAATGTCTCCTGCATCTAGCTGTGGGACCAAAGGATCACAACTGAACATTTTCTCTCTTTCAAGCCCTTCTACAGTCATGGATATTTATCTAGGGTAATCTATAGTTTGGCTGGTTTGACCAAAACATATGTGCTTTGTCGTCTTCTATGTTTAGTCCTCTTAATTGTGAGCTGATTTCTTGTAGGTCTATTGTTAAGGGAAGACTTGATTCCGAGATTTTGTCTATATCAATTATTGCTGCAACAAGATTGGGTTGAGGCACTATTGGCTTGAATACGTATTCTCTGGGCTCCCTAGGTCCCGTGATTGTCATACAAAAGAAACAATGTAAATCTAACTGAAGCAAAGTAAAACTAACTATGTAAAGTATATCTACAACATATATAACTTCTCTATTTTTGTGTTTTTGATGAACTATTTGAATGAAATTGAAAGAGAAATTATTTAAAATATCTAAAAAATTGACAACTAAACTAATAACAAAATTTAAAACAAACAAGGTAGCCAAGTATAGCTACTTGCCTGCGTGCAAATTGTAAATCTATTCTAAATAACAAATAATTGATCTAATCTATTTGAAAGACTCTCGATCCTACCTCAGAAGTGAGGAATGAATCATAGTTTCTTAGAAACTATCAATCCCCACAGCTTCCCAGCAATATCGAAAGTGAGATTAACTGAAATGAAATGATTCACTATTCTATTTGATATATTTTAACTAGAACTTTGATAGCTTGAACTGGATTTGCGAGCAAAGTGGCGAATCCGATTGTGTGTGGCTTTGTCCCCTCAGTGTGATCTCCTCATTCCTTCGTGCTCATGTGAATCTAGAAAAGCATGTAATGCTAGCATCAACAAAAGTAGGTATTGGGACAATGGCAGCTTTGGATGCAGATTGAATACAATGTGAGTAGGAGAGGGATAGCGCAAGAGAACAGAGCTTGGCTTATGCAATTCCTAGCGGGATTTATCACGAGTCATACTGACATGAAAAATCTAGTAACCCGAAACTATCTTTTTGATGAACAAAACCTGCAACTTTAATGGCTTTGACTGAAAATAAAACTATCCTATCTCAATTGATTGTATGAAACAATAACAACACTAGCACAAGAAGATTATGTGGCTTCTAAACAACAAAACAACACTAACTATGCATGTAACAACTAAAAACTATGAACTCCTAAGAACTGAAAGACTAAAACTATGAAATGAGAAGATGAGAGGCAATTTTTGAGGGGCCATTTGCTTGAAGATCAACCAGCTATTTATAGAATCCCCATTTACCCAAAGGTGAAAACCAATTTGAACTCTTTAACCATAAACAATGCAAAAACACTATTCCAGGGAACCAGAATCATAAATACGAGCAAAGGCGGTGAAAAAAGTCTGGTAAACATTGAAATTTACATGAGTCGTGTTAAAAGAACGTTCTAGAAAAATGCGTGAAGGACCCCCTCGGCCAGGGCACAGACACCGCCGGGAGACATGGAGACCGCTACCAGTGGGTGGCGGTTTCATGAATCAAGACCAAAATGCAAAGGAAAAGAGGGGAGAAGAGAAAAATAAAGCACATAAGGGCTAAGCGGGACATGTGGGATGTTAATGCATACTTGGAGAGAATTTTTCGGATCCCAAACACCTCATGAGGAGACTCCAGTATCATCATTGGGGCACGTGTAACATTGTTTCTAGCAAAGACTTTACAATTTTGGGTATGTATATATATTGCCCCTAAGAGAAGTGTTTTAGCCATGAAGAGGTGTAAAATGGTGGGTCCAAGTATGGCGGTCCCGAAATGGGAAGTTAGAAATTATACCTGACACGTCCGTGTGTCAAAATGATGCCATCCAAAATTCCCGCTACCTGCAAAATGAAAAGAGGACTCAAGTGTAGATAGATAAAATAAATCAAAAAATAAATACTAAAATAATATGAAATGAGGACTTACCATTCGTGTGGGGATAAGAACTTACCTCCATTGGTGCTCCAAACCTGCGAAAAAGGGCATTCAAAACGAGTCAAGATGCTATATATGTAAAAATGGGCCCATTTTCCTATTCATTTGCATGTGTTGATTTGATTGATTTTGAGCTCTGGGACCCATGGTGACAGTTTTTGACGAGAGTATAGTCAAAAATGTTCATGATGAGATAGTGATCATGCCTCCGTGAGCAGAACATCGACCCATGAGATCACAAGTTAGTTTTTCTTGATTTAACATTTTTATCCCCAAAATGTTAAAATGATGAAATCTTTGTCATGGGGGATTATTTTTGAAAATGTCGTGTTAATAGGGTCACTTAGGGGGGGTGCCTAATGGGTAGGCTTTTTTTTTGGTCAAAAATAGTCATTTTCATGTTTTGTTTTTAGGTGTTTTTAGGGCACGTGACCCATGTGGAAATTCGGGACACGACCGCCACCCCGAGGGATGGCGGCGGTTATATGACCGCCCCCTGATTAGGGTGGTGGTTACAAGACCGCCGCCTTTAAGGTGGCGGTTACAGGAACCACCACCTCGCTCGGTGGCGGTGGTTCTTTTGTAATGCCAAAATAATACTTGTTTGAATTCATTTTTGCATTTCTAGCATTCTTATATGTTTTAATGATTTTTCCAATGTGATTTGAATACTAACTTACTCCTTTTTACATGTGTTTTTGGGTGTATGCAGGCGAAGGAGGAATATATCAGATGGAGCCGAGAGAGAGAGTGTGATTGGCTTCTAGCAGTGTTGGATGCACTTTCTCAGGCTGAGCAAGATACGCTTCAGAGGGCCAGCATATTATGTATATCACGGGTCCCGCATGTTGCACCTTCTAGTCACATACTTTGTGACTTGTTTTCATATTGGGATGTTGATCGGAACACTTTTCGATTTCCAGGAGTCAGGGGTGAGTGGACTATCACCCTGGAGGATGTCTACCATATCTTGGGGGTCTGATCATCGGGAGATGACTTACGCTTGAGACAACAGGGTCACGGGCTCAGATAGCACAATGGGCTACATACATGGGAGACGCAGTTATCTCCACTGGTTCAAAAGGGGGTGAGGGTCCGTTCTATTCCTAGCTTGCCTATCCCCTTGATTCGTCAGGAAATTATGGGGATCCTTGCCTCGAGATTGATCGGGGACAAGGGAGGAGACACTTTACTTTATTGTTGGTCCCCCATTATTGCACAGATTGAGGGACATGGCCGGATTTATGCCTGGGGAGCTGACATACTTGGGACCACCTATCATGATTTGTACCGGGTGGTTCGTTTACAGGGGCAATCTTTGAGCCATCCGACCCTGGTTATGAGCTGGGTCTATGAGCGTATCATCCCTTATGGGAGAGGTGTAGAGGTGGTAGATCCCAAGAGCCGTGAGGGCAGCCAGATGGATGATATGTCGGTGCTTAGAGCACCCCACCAGCCAGTTGCCTCCCTGACTACTGATGATATGGAGGCCACACCTTATCAGGCCATGGTAGGGTTATGGGGTGAGGAGACCCTCACATTGATCTCTTGCTCTACCACAGGGCAGCTTGTGGATAGGATGGGGAAGGTGGAGACACACCCTTTGATCGAGTGCCTCAACAATTTGGCCTTCCTTACGTTGGTATGCTCCCCAGTGGTGCCAGTATTCAGATCAGTTCGGGAGGCTAGGGGAGGTCCTAGAGGCCAGGGTTGGACTATTGTTACTCCTGGTGTCCCTATAGAATGAAAGGCAGTAGTACGTGCTCGAGGGAGAGCCGGTGCTCCTCAGGCACCCTTACTTCAGATTGCCACGGTCTTGCCCACAGCAGCGATGACCCCATTGATATAGACTCGAGTCCGAGGAGTTCATAGGGGGAGAGATGGAGGAGGAGACCGAGGCTGAGGTTAGTGAGTCAGGTGGAGAGGAGGACAGCGATCCCGAGTGGCATGACACTCAAGATATCTTATAGGCCGAGAGGGCAGAGCAGAGTGTGGAGAGGGTGACTCTAGTTTCAGAGGAGCCACCTTCTCAGGATGTAGGTGGGGAGGATGAGTCCATAGCAGAGTTGATATGTTTCTCTGCATACGGGAGGAGGACTTCATCGGTGGTGGCATCTATGGTGGTGTGCCGACCCTAGGATCCCTCTTGAGGCCCAGAGATCCGAGTGAGTTATCATCCTTCTCTTAATGTTTGTTTCTAGTTAGGATTGCCTTAGTTGCTATCTCTCCTTTTTCTTATTTTTGTTTTTATCTTTTGACTATTTCTAATTTGTTTTCTCCTTTGCTTGCAGAGACTACTGATGAGTGGCGAGACCTGATTCACTGGGTATGTACTGATACCCTGATGATCCCCATGGAGAGGACTCGCACCGAGCTATCCGTGGATGCAGGGGAGCCCTCAGCAGCCGGTAGGCATACCAACGCGTTTTCTCCCCGTCTAGCATGTGGCCAAGATGGTGACTACCCTCTGTACCAATTTGGCTGGGTATAGGACAACAAAGTGCCTGATGAGGAGTCACTCTCATAGCGAGGCCACAACTGCTCCTCGGGATCGTGAGCCCTCAGTGCACTCAGAGCGCCAACGTAGCCGGAGTCCTAGATGTGGTCGTGCACCTTCAGAGGGATCTCATAGGGGTTGAGAGGCCACTGGCCTCTTTGATTGTTTATATGATTTATTTTGTATTTCCTGGCTCATTGAGCATTTTGACCATGCCTAGCGCATGATGGCATTGTACAGGAAACTTGATTATATATATATATATATATATATATATATATATATATACTTTTGGATCAAACCCTTGGTATCTAGGTTTTTGTGATTCATTTCCACATGTATATTATAATGTTGTTTTTATATGCTTTTCAGAATGTATGCAATGGAGAACAAATGATACGAATGCTTTCTTTCTTTTTGTATTTCGTGATGCTGATATATGATAATGCAGACACAATGTGATTTTAAACTTTAGCTTCTATAAGCAATTTTTCGGTACTTCGTATAGTTTTTACAGAACGTGATGACAAGATGGTATGATGAGTAGATGAACTTGCCCCACTCCTAACTCCATGCAACTAGTAAGATGTGAGGGCTCACCACCGAGAGCTAGAAAGGGCACAAGCTATGAAATTTGTTGAATGGTAGTGATGAGAGATAGACAAAGATTTGGTGGAACCAAATTAGGATGCTACAAACCTATTCTACTCAAGTGACTCCATAGTTTTAGAATGCGACTTGCT